>LBNU01016778.1:2656-24124 GCA_014162995.1 Artemisia annua | reverse complement strand
CAAGGGAAGGGGGTTTCCCTTGCCCTAACTTGCTCCCAAAGTTTTCCAACTAGTATATAAAGAAAACCAAGGTTATTTGTTTTTCACCTCTTGTACTCATAACCCTAAAATTGGTTTTCTCCTTCTCTTTTTCTTGTGTGGCCGATCGAACCTCCCTAACACCTTAGGGATTCGATTTTTGTCATTCAAACAAAAGTGTTTTCTCATTACTTGCATAATCTTTAACTTGTTAGAGTTTGTGTGTACAAGAACGAGGTAACAACACACTATTGTTGTTATCAAGAGATCGAATAACAAAAAGGTAAGGGGTTATTCATAGATCTACATAAACCCTAATTAGGGTTCATCACTTGTTCATTCCCAATTGATAATTGCTTGAGGTACGTTTACTATTTACGTTTTAGTTAACTAATTATATGTTATACTTGATCCTTTGCTTCCGCATCTATGTGCTACTCGATATTAGTATTTATTATGATAGTCATAATTGTAAAATTCTAACATCTTCACCCTCACATCCCTTTAACACCTACCTGGGTTCGAAATGCAACAAAGATGAAAACCCATTTCATAGTATTTAACCGAAAATTTGTACAAGAAAAGTTATCAAGATAGGTGTTGTAGCCTTTAGTACAAGAAACAAGAAATCTTGTCATCAAGTTTTTGTGTGATTGAGTTTGAAAAAAGGAAAGGTTAGGTAAGGTTATCTTGTGGATGCATTTGATTTGAGAAAGTGATAAGGAAAGTGGTGGCTGCATATTAATAAATGTATCGTGGGTTTAGGGTTGAACTTGTTTAGAGGGGAACGTGTAGTGGAGAGCTCAAGCTCTTCATTCCGGGCCCACGGGTGTCACATCACCCCAACACCTCTTCACAACAAACCCTTTCCTCAACCAAAAAAAAAATGTACGAGACCTGTCAGCAAACGAGCTCGTCGAACAGACGAAGAGCTCCCTTTCGACGAGCTACGACGAGGTTCGGCGAGGTCGAAGAGCCCTCCACGTAGGAACGGCGAAAGGATTCGAAATGCTACACCTTCCCCTCTAAATTATATACATACATTTAGGTTAGGGTTGAGTATATTTGGGCTCTAATTTTTTGGACTCATAAACAATTACGTTATTGGAGTATATTGATGGTTTATGACTTTATGTGTTAATTGTGGGTTAAGTATCATTTTGTGTAGTTTTAGAGTTAAACATAGAGCCCAAAGTGTGAATGGTAATTCGAGAAAGATTGTTAACCATCGTTCGTCGACAAAGTGCGAACCGAAACCGTGTGTGCCAGTGAAATTTAAGATTAAATTTGTTTTTTTTTCCAAATATTCATTTTTTAAAGATACATTCAAGCTTATTCATCGTATTGTTATGGTTTAATATATACTACGTAGTTTAAAAAATAGACAATTAAAATCTTTCAAACAATTATAAAAAAAGACATACATTTATTTCATTAAGATGTTGACTTCCCACCTCTTAACAGTAAGATGTGGTAGTTAAATTTAGACCCAAAACATTTTAACATCATTTTGTTAAGACCAAAGGAATGTAGTTTATGTGTAGCGTAAGCCACATTTCCTCACCCTAGCTAGCTTACAACACTTGCGCAATGCATCACATTACAAAGATGTTGGCCGATAATGATTCGTATTAAACTAACCGTTATTCTGTTTTTGAAATTTATGTTTTTAAAACAAGTGGCAGAGTTTACATTTTCTCTTCATGGCCATGTTGCCTCTCTTTTAAGACGAGTTAATATACAAATATGTTACTAAACTTTTTCAAAAAATCCGCTTGTTACTGAACTTTCAATTTGCTCACTTAGCTTATTGAACTTTTAGGAAGCATTTTTTAGTGTTGATAAGAGTGACGTAATCATATATTTTTTATATATTAAGTAATATAAATGTCGGATTTTTACAAGTTCAGTGTTTTTTATGAATATTTTTTATAAGTTTAGTGACCTCAAATGTTATGTTTTATAAGCTTAGTAAAGAAAGTGAGCAAAATGAATGTTGAGTAATTTAAGCGAACTTTTTTGAAAAGTTTAGTAACATATTTGTATATTAACCCCTTCTAAGACATCTTCTTTTCATGGCCATTTTAGAAAAAAGGGATAGTCAACCACTCCATTTTTTATTTTATTTATTTATTTTTTATTTTTTATTTTATTTTTTTTGAAATGCAAAGCTTTTGTTAAGAGGCCTTAATTAGCCAAATATCACAAAGTCAAGAATACACTCGAAAACTGACTCCAAGAATGACTAAACACCCACAAGAAAATCACCCAAACGCCCAGGATCGACCACTCCATCTTACACAAGGCACTTGTGGGGTGCTTTTGTCATGTTTTGTAACCCCAAGTGTTTCATGTCAATTTGACCCACGCACTAATGGTTGACTCGTTACCCAAATATGTTTGCTAACTTTTCTACTCACGCAATCTTTTAAGACTGTTTTGCAGTGCAATGGTAGTAAGCGCATGCTTGGAAACTTTGGATCCTAAGGTGCTTAAGTTAGCAAAGAAAGAGTTGCAGCCATTAGTGAAAGAAGGTGTACTAAAATTACCCGAGCAAAATCAGGCTAGACCACCGAGCCAGAGGACCAGACGTAGACATGTATTCTGGTTCTGCTTGTTTCACAAAGTTATAATCTGAACTGTGCACCATAACAAGATGGTAGGTTTAATTTTATAATCAACATGATTATGCTATAATTTTCAAGTCAAAGTTTTGTCGTTTATCATTAATTTATGATATGTGAACTTATTTCATGTAATCAACATTTAATGATATACATGGTTTTTTAATTAGGGGTGGCAATTCTCGATACGACATGATAAATGACACGAACCCGACATGAAGTTAAAGAGGTTAGGGTTGAGGATAAACAGGTTTGGGTCAAAAACAGGTCAACCCGTCTAACTCGTTTAATAAACGGGTAGTGGTTGAGTTGAGCAAGTATTAAACAGGTCAATCTGTGAACCCGTTTAAGTATATACGACTCTAAAGATAAAATATATAACCTGGTTTTTATGTTTGGATTAAATGTATTTTGTTATTGTACTTAATATGAGTGAATTACGATTATACCTCAAATATCATTGAAATTGACGTTCGTATGTTATTTTTTATCATATTTTAGATCCTTATATTAAATTTGCATTTAAACTAGTTAAAACCACCTATCACACCCCCAAAAATGGATTGCAGCGGAAGGAAATGTCGTTGGGGTGCTACTCAATTGGTATCACAACACAAAGTATAGAAAACGGATTTACTTTATCCGTTTTAGAAGAAATTTCATAATCAAAAGCATTAAATTTACATCATTCAAAATTGGGCGGAAATGCAGGCCCACAAAAGAAATAAAATGGTCCCAAATGAATATTAGAGTATCGTGATCCTATAACCATGCCATGCCATGCCAAAAGCCGCCAAAGGTAAGCTAACGCCTTAAGAACCTGAAAATACATGCTAAAAAGTGTCAATACGTAGTTGGTGAGTTCATAGGTTTAATATAAAACAGTAAGGTTGGACCACCAAAAGCATATGAGAATTTCATTGAACATAATGTAATACAAAAGTTAGGGAAAAATATTTCGATTGCGCTAAGTTCATGACTCCGAAACTTTATGTTTCTATGTAGGTGTCTCCACACCCAAGCAATGTAGGTATCTCCATACCCAAAATATGTAGGTGTCTCCACACCCAAGTAATGTAGGTATCTCCATACCCAAAATATGTAGGTGACTGCGCACCCAAGCAATGTAGGCAACAAAGTACCCAAGATATGTAGGTGACTACGCACCCAAACAATTTAGGCAACAAAATACCCAAGATATGCAGGTGACTACGCACCCAAGCAATGTAGTTATCGGTTCCTAACTTAGGCAATCTGTAAACAGTTTAAATTTATGCACCGGTGTCCATGAGTAAAGATCAAGTAGGTAATGAGTAAATAGTATTGCATTCGAATAATCAAATCAGTATAAAAGCAAAGCATAAAATGTTCTCGAGTAATTGAATCATGTATGAGAGTAAATTGGTGTAAATAGTTCGAGTAAATCGAACAATATTCAGGTAAAGCAAGAAATGTTTTAAGTAATCAACAATGTGTTTAAAGAAGGCAAGTAATGAGTTTAAGTAAAACGAGCATGCATCTCCCCCACAGAGTTTATAAAGTAATTAAACGAGTAAAAGTGGGGCTATGACTCACCTCATACGAATGGTAAATGTCAGTAAACAATTAATGGCACGTAAAACGATGCAAAATCCCTAACCGCGACCTAATGTAAATTAACATTTCTTAGGTCGTAAACATGATATGAACGATGCAAGTAAATTTTATTAAGTTTATATCACCTTTATATGCTTACATCAAAGTTTTATTGGCTAAAAACGATTTATATGAAAGTTACGTCGAATTTATTAGTTTTTATACTCAGTACTTTATAAATATGTATTTTTGTCAAAATATGAGAGGCCGTAATTCACTCGTTACACGTCCTCAGGACTCGGTTCAAATTTGTATTTATAGTATTCCGACCCGTCTACATGTTTCATGTTTAAAGTTTTCAAAGAAACAGAGTGTAAGACGCTAAAAAAAAACGGGTCCAAAGTGCCTAGGTCAGCTTATAACATCAAATCAACATGTGCTGATGGGTTTTATAACATAGGTCAGGGCTGATTTCTATTGTCTATCACTTCCTCATTATAAATCTGTTTGATGCAGATTTAGACTTTTTAAAAATTAAGCTGCGAGGACTACAAAATACTCATTGTGTCAAATTTACCAGTTTTGACTCTAGGTGCGTTGAAAACAGTCGTGAATATGGTCCCTTGCAAAGACAGTTTCAGACTTGGTAAATTGTTCAGTTTTTCTGCACTAGTTTAGATTTTACCCGATCTTTATAGGGTCGTAAATTATTCGTTAGAGCTCGGTTTTAGTTGATTCAAGTTGCTGCATTTAGAGGGCCGAGTCCTCTATATTTTTCATAACTACCACTGTCCGATATAATAAGTACAGGGTGCTCGTAAAATGGCTCGAATAGTGGTCACTTTGCTAAGTTTTAACAAAAATCATAAATTTTCCGACTTTAGTAAAAATACGAGTTCTCTTCCGTTCGTCCTAGATTTCGGATATGTTACTATATTATTATTATATTTAAGTTAATGATAAATGTAACATAAGTTTCCTTTGAGAGCCAGAAATTCAATCCGCGACATACATCAGGTGTTTGTGCCATTTTTGAAAAATAAGGTTTTTAAACATGGTACACTTCGACGAGCTCTAGTTTTCGAATATATTGCTCATATAATAATTATACTAATGTGTAGTAAAGGGATTTTTAACGCGAGTACAATTTCGAGTGCTAAAGATAGAAAGTGTGCATTACATCAGATAGTTTACACTAATATTTGAAAAATGAAGTTTTTGAGACATAAGCACATAATGGTGATATAATTTCATGAAGTTATGATATATAGGCATAAGTATATGAAAAAATACTTATAGTAGATGGCGAAAACAAGTGATATAAATCATCCAATAGTAAGATACATATCTCATCAAGTATATTAGTGAACAACATCACAAGTGAGGCATCAGCTTGGCAGGCAGGCAAGCAGCGGTCATAGGGTTAAGTTTTTGTAAAATTAGTTATAGTCCAGGTTTTAAATATACCTAGTTCTCTATAACCTAGGCTCTAATGCCAATCTGTAACACCCAAAAAAAATGATTTGCAAAATAATAGCAAAACTGTAGTGTAGTTTGTGATAGGGTTAATGGCTTGTAATAGCAATGTACTTACCCATTTGTTCCATTATCAGACACGTATCCAAAAAAATTACCATAATCACCATCCAACCCTTTGCTACGTTAGTCTATTTGGCATGTTTCAGCAACTTACTTTCCCATTTGTTTCATTATACATTTTGACTAACGACCGTCTGTAATTAACTGAAAACATGTTTTCTTACGTTTCATACGTTTTTATCCGTTTTCTTACGTTTTCATACGTTTTTATCTATTTGTATACGTTTTCGCCCGTTTTCTTACGTTGTTGTTCTTTTGTACCGTTAGTCCTTCTGACTAACGACCGTTTGTAATTAACTCAAAAATATGTTTTTTTACGTTTTCATACATTTTTATATGTTTTCAAGCATTTTTGTTCGTTTTTAAACATATTTTTGAGTTAATTACAAACGGTCGTTAGTCAAAAGGACTAACGGTGCAAACAAAAACGTAAAGAAAACGGGCGAAAACGTATAAAAATGGATAGAAACGTATGAAAACGTAAGAAAAGCATATTTTTGAGTTAATTACAATGGGTCGTTAGTTAAAAGGACTAACGGTGCAAACAAAATGTATGATAATGAAACAAAATTTGAAAGTTGGATGGGTATTGTGGTATTTTTTTGGGTTCGTATCTGATAATGGAACAAATGGAAAAGTGCGTTGCTATTACATGCCATTAACCCTTTGTGATATAATTGCAAAACAACAAATCGGTTTTTAAAGTAACTTGTGAAATGATTTGTAAAACAGATTATAGGACATTAGGAAAAGCGATTCATTCTTTATAAAAGAACAGTAAGGTCAAAATTTTGATTTTATAATATAGTAGTAAAACATTTCGTAGGGTGTACTGTAGGATAATTGAAAGCAGTTCATATGTTACTAGTGACACAGTGTATTATTTATAAAAGGGTAGGAAGGTAGACAGCTGGTATTCCCAAGGGATGAGTGAATGATCATGTGTTCCGAAGATAGTGGTTCAGGTTATTTGGTAAGGTCTTAAGGCTTCCGTTGGTTTGCAAATCTAACTTATTGTATGTTTTCTAGACCTTGTCAAAGTTTTATTGGTTCTTTCATTGTTTACTTCCATTAGAAGGTTTTCCTCTTAGGTACTATAGAGGGTCGTTCCTAGTACGGCTAGTGATTTAACCTTGATTCATCAATTGTGCGTAAGGTTTGGGCTAGCGGTGACTGTAACATAACCCGTAATAGTAAGTATAAGTCATTAATATATGTTATGTAATATTTAAATGGTTATGCATCATCTGCTAAGCAAATCTCTATGCATAGTGTAGGCACGGGGGCGTAATGCAATATAGTGTAGGATAGTCCGTTCAGAGAGCGTATATCGTAGCTAGTAAAGTGTTTCGTTTAAGAGAAAAAGCATTGTAATAAAAGAGTATTGTGGTGCCGGTGTGTTGTGAGTCGGAGTAGTTATAATGGAGTTATGTCCAGTTGATTTTCTATTTGATTTCTGAGAACGGTAGAATGTCTGCGTATGTTCACGGGCATTATATATCATAAAACGTTTACTCCGACTCACAATACACCGGCACCACAATACTCTTTTATTACAATGCTTTTTCTCTTAACCGAAACACTTTACTAGCTGCGATATACGCTCTCTAAACGGACTATCCTACACTGTATTACTTTACGCCCCCGTGCCTACACTATGCATGGAGATTTGCTTAGCAGATGATGCATAACCATTTAAACATTACTTAACATATATTAATGACTTATACTTACTATTACAGGTTATGTTACAGTCACCGCTACCCCAAACCTTACGCACAATTGATGAATCAAGGTTAACTCACTAGCCGTACTAGGAACGACCCTCTATAGTACCTAAGAGGAGAACCTTCTAATGGAAGTAAACAATGAAAGAACCAATGAAACTTTGACAAGGTGTAGAAAACATACAATAAGTTAGATTTGTAAACCAACGGAAGCCTTAAGACCTTACAGAATAACCTGAACCACTATCTTTGGAACACATGATCATTCACTCATCCCTTGGGAATATCAGTTGTATACCTTCCTACCCTCTTATAAATAATACACTATGTCACTAGTAACGTATGAACTGCTTTCAATTATCCTACAGTACACCCTACGAAATGTTTTACTACTATATCATAAAATCAAAATTTTGACCTTACTGTTCTTTTATAAACAATGAATCGCTTTTCCTAATGTTCAATAATCTGTTTTACAAATCATTTCACAAGTTACTTTATAAACCGATTTGTTGTCTTGCAACTATATCACAAACTACACTATAGTTTTGCTATTATTTTGCAAATCATTTTTTTTTGGGTGTTACACCACCAACCTTATTCAATGGGAGATAATTTGCACACTTCAAAAAATGATCGGAACACTCTAAATAATTGTGTTTGGACATCTATACCCTCACAGGGGTGAAAATGTAAGGGTAACTGTGAGGGTATAAATGTCCAAACACAATTAATTAGAGTGTCTTAATCACTTTGTGGAGTGTGCAAATCATATCCCTTATTTAATAATTGACCTATTTACTTAAACGGGTCACAAACGGGTTACACGTGTTATGCAGGTCTGGGTTAGGGTTGAGTTTCTTGACACGATTAATAAATGGGTCGTGTTTGGGTAGATGTTATACTAACCCACCAACACGCGAATCTGAATAGGTTAACACGAACACGACTCGATTGCCATCCTTAGTTTTTTGTAGGCAGGTTACATGCTTATTACTAAATTAGTGATGAACAAATAACTGTCTTCTTTTTTTCAAAGGTGTTATATGTATTGATGTGGATGTTAGCTTTAAATAACATGTTTTATAGACTTCTGTTTAGGTATACCTTTTATCATTGAATAACTAGCTTGTACCAGTATATACTAATTTTGTGGTCTTAATGTGATGAAAGAATATCTGATAACAAAGTTTTCTGACTTATACTATTCAAGTTTACATTTATGTATTGGGTTGTGTTAACCATAACTCCCCTAGTGGGGGAATATTCTTTTTGTCCCCTCTCTGTCCCTCTTTTATTTCAGTACAGCACAGTTTTTTGTCAGTTTCTGTTCCGTATTTTTTACAGTTTTAAGCGTTTGACATATTAAACTTTATATTTTCTGTTCCGCACTTTCAGGTTTAAAGTTTTTTTATATTAGCAAAATTATAAAAATAAAAATAAATAAAAAATAAATAAAAAAAAAAGTAAAAAATTAGGGGGGGTGGGGATAAAAAAGTAGGGGGTGGGGATAAAGGGCCCCTTATGGTATTTTGGTTGGCTTATGGCCAAAATATAGTAGTTTATTACGTACGTGGGGAAATTCTCTTGAAAGTTAATTATTAAAATTTGCTGTCATTGCTATTTAATACCTCGTAGTAAATAAGTTTAGAGTGATCTGACTATGATGCCATATTGCCATTTACCCATTGTCAATCTGGTGACACATAATTAGATTTTATAAATTTAACAAATAAAGAAATACTAGCTTATAGACCCATGAAATCCACGAGATTTTAGAGAATTTTTGATTAAGAAAAAGTAAGTACGTGAATAAAGTAAGAAAGAACAACGAACGTAAACGTTATAAAATTTTCTTGAAACGGAACAATAAATTATAAATGACTGAAAGTATAAAATACAATGCTTGTAAATATCTGTGTAACAAATGGTTTTTCAATCGATATATATTTCTTTTGATCACAATGTAGCTTCTTGTTATCGTTGTTGTCTACGGATTCATTGTCAATAACATCAACTTTCCTTGTCTCTTGATACCTGGTATCATGTCCTTTCCTACGCTGCCTGGGTCGTAGTATAAGGATTCCTAAATAATGAATAAAAATATCATTAGTTATGAGGAAACTATATAAGGAGAATGTGTACTTGCAAGTAAGTTTTTAAAAAAATGTACGATTTGCTTAAACGTTGATTGCCTCTTGATATACAATATGCTTGTCTTGAGAAGCAAAATGGATGTAGTGACCATTCTAAAACTTGAAGAAAAGCTCATTTCCGTCAACACCTAATAAGAATAGAAAAAAATGTAATTTGTATCGGATTACCTTATGAATAGATGAAGATATTGATATCACTTGCTCAACATTTCTATTACCCGTGAAATTCACGGGATTACATTTGAAACTGGAAACCGTTCGAGATTCGAGAATATATCATAGAAAGATTTAACCAATTATTGATTCATGTAGTGTTAATATAGACGCAAATGTATATTTCTTGTTTCTATTTGGTGTTAACATATTCTTAATCATTGTTTCTCTCTAGTGTTAACATATTCTTAACCATTATGCTTCACGTCGTCACTCACTCAATCGTATCCTTTCATAAGCATCAAGTTCCTTGAGAGTTGAGACTATAATATTCAAATAATTAGACAACATACATGTGTTAACTTATAGGGTACTTCCTAGAATAGTAAATATATTTTTACCGGTATCTAGTATACGTCTGCAATTAACACTTCTGAGCATTAGGGAAAAATTACAAATTTATTTTCAGTATAATCAATTCTCATGTCAAGTTTTACCAGTTCACAATAACATAATGATTTCATAGAACTTAAGAAAATACAATTGATCTTCGTATTTTAAAGCCCGTCTAAATGCAAGGCTGTTACTATTTTGAGTATTTTCATTTCGAAAGTAATTGTAGACCCATGTTGGCCAACAAAACAGCTTATATTGGTATGTTTAAGTCATTTTATATATGAAATTTTAAATCTTATCTAATGGCCAGCACATTTATAAACTCTTTATTTAAAAACTGGACGCATGTTACAAAACCCATGTCGATGCTGACTACATACCAATATCAACTAATCTTTTTCCCACTCGTAACGCACTACTATTAAAATGTTGTGCATTGAGCATAACAATATTGATGACATATTATAGGTTAAAACCTTCACGTACTCCGGTTATCTCCCTGGGCGTTTGCTATATTTTGTTGCTGTTGCGAGTGTGAAATCTGCAATGTCGGATGGAACCGTTGTCGGAAACTTGGTACTTATGTTGCAACAGTTGTCAAAAATGAAGTTTTTGTGCAACACATTTTCAAATATTTTCCTTTTTTGAGGGTTTTTTTGCATTTAATATATTATTTGCCCTTTGAAATATATACCAAGACTTTGTCATTCAGTTCATTTCAAATCATACATTTCCTTACAGAGGCTGTTTAAAATGTTAGAAAACCTTATCAGGAATTCAGGAGTAGCGTACATATAGACTCCATCAAAACTAATGCTTAGAGCTCCATTAAGATGAGCCAATACTTTTAGTGCCTACATACCTGCGCAAAGGACAATGATAGTTACAGGCTTGCACCAACAATCTCTCTGAATTACTTGCATATGATACATACATATCTCAATTCCGGAGTACAAAAATTGCAGTTTCCTCAACATATGACCAAAGACCCCTTGCAATATACCTAAACGGAAATCCATATCTCGGATACCTTGACCACCACCCCCGTTTCTTTCGCCCTTTTCCAGAAGACCTTGCTCAGCACAATCATTTATTACGCAGCATCGAAAATAAGCAGATAAGCACTTGAAAATGACCAAACATTTGCTTGAGCAGTTTTCTGGTTCCTTGCATCAGCTAACATCATCTTTGTTCCCATCTTACCCGCCCTGTTAATCAACCATTGAAGTGACCCGCGGTTAAATATTGCAATGGTTTAAAAGGGCAATATGTGAGCATTTCGAAATAAGCTTAGTCAAACACCTTGAAAGTGCCATTATTTGAAATAGTCTCAATCGAAAGGATTATGCTTTTAAGCTTATTTATCCACATAAAATATGTGAGCGTTTCGAAATAAGCTTAGTCAAACACCTTGAAAGTGCTTAATACTTATTTCAAAATACAAAAACCCATTACCCACCTAAACTATACTTAACCAAACACCCTCCTACTACAGTGATTAACGATGTCGGTAAAAAAACTATAGTTTCAAACTTAGATCCATATTTGAATTGAGTAATTTGCGCAAATTAATACCGAAATTTAGCACTGGAATTCCCTACCACCAGCTTCAATGCAACAACGATAGGTTGGCTTGAGACAACCTTGATTCGTCATTAAAGGGAACATCTTCATAGGCATCAATAGTAAAAACCTGTGCGTTTTTAGCGTTTTTTCCTGTTTGAACCAAATATAAATTATGAGTAAATAAGAATTAATGAATCCACTATAAATCATGAGTAACTCCCTACAGTTAGTAAAAAGCCGATCAGACTACGTGACTTGTTAATTAGTCTTTATAGGGTAACTGGTATTTCGTTTTAAAGTTTATGGATCTAGAAATGAGTTTGAATAAGCTGATTTCAAACTCATCATACAAAAGATAGGGTATTTGCCATTGCTCTTATTATAATGCTTATAAGCACATCGTAACGTTTTTTTTATTAAGATTAAAATGGAGTCATGAGCGACCTGTTATGGTAGGAGGCCGATAAGACCACACTTACATATCACACCTTGTAAGACTGGCATCACAAAGAATATAATAAGAAACCGATACATATCACGATGATGCAAAATGATATGATTAAACTTCGTTCAAAGACGAATTACCGGCTGTTGATTTCAGGACTGGTAATCGAGTTTTGTAAATTTATACTGTGTGATCAATCGTGATGTGATACTTCTTTTTCTGGTGCTCTTATTTCAAGTTAGTTTGATGCTCATTTGTCTAGCTCTTAATTTTCTGTAAATAAGCAAATGGGGGGTGTTTGGGATTGCTTAGTTAAATTGCTTGTCTGGTACAATGATAAGTATATTCCAACTTACTTATATAACTCCACTAACGATTGTTCGTACTGATAAGCATCCATTGCAACTTTACAAATTGCCACTTACCTCGATCACGGATATGCTGCCTGCCGCGTTATATAACTCCGCCGCACCAGAATTCATTCAGTTAGTATCTGTATACACCATTACACCCCACTTTCGCATTCTGCCTTTTTCGCTTGAATACTGTTCTTCCTGTAGTTTCTCACATGTGGCCATCCAGCCACTTGTGATCTGCCATTACATAATCAAGTCGCCCATTAATAAATAAAGTACCAGTCACAACAGAAGCATATACAACACATGATTTGAAATACGTATAATTAGGTCCTACTACTTGAATCACATAAACTAAAAAGGGAATTAGCAGGCAAATACGCATCATTAAAACTGATTACTCACATTATCCATTGCAAATAACATGTCGTAACCCATCGCAACCCCTATTTCGTCACTTCAAACCCATCCATTTCAGCCCCCAAAATGCACCCGTCGCAACCCCTATTTCAGCCCTTGATTCCTAATCTCCAAAAATGGTCACTCACATTCTCACGCTGCATTAGTCCTCAACAGCAGCATTTGGTATATGGTATAATGATGAGACGAAAAGTGTACCCGTTTTAAGGGGTCATTTAAGCCCTAATTCGAGTAAATGTGATCAAATATTGCCCTAAATCGTTCCTTTTGTCATTTTAGGTACTTTTGAGAAGAATTCTGGAAAACATGCATATTTGGACGTTTTTGGAGCATAAAAGTGAAGAAAACGACAAAGTCTCAAAAGAAGCTGGATTTCCTACCTGACGGTGTCAGAGTCACAAGGTGACGCCGTCAGCCAACGTTGACAAAGGAGTAAAATCAGATTACACTAGAGGCCCTATGAAGAAAACAAGATGTTTACACCTGACGGCGTCAGGTGTTAGAGAAAGTAGGCCGTCAGGTGTTAACTTAAAGAGTGACGGCCCAGAGTAAATTAAAGGGTGACGGCGTCAGAAGTAAATCTAGGCCATCTGAGAACCCTAATGATGGCAAGCTGACGGCGTCAGAACCCATAACCTGACACCTTCAGAATGTAAAATCTATATATATTTTTCTATTTTTCATTCATTAGTGTGGAACTTTTGGTACAAGTTTGGGAAAAACCCTAAAGACGAATTTGGCTGTATTTTCAAGGGTTTTTCACCCTTGAATCCTTCATGTTCAATTAAAGATAAGTCCTCACTTAAATTAATCAATATGTCTATGTGTTGGTTAATTATATCTTATGCTTGTCTTTCAATTAACATGCTAGGCTAGATTTTTCTTGTGTTTGCTTAGATCTAATGAAACCTAACTATTAATTATTGGTTGATTGGTGTGTTATTACTTTGTTGGGATGAATGTTTCATCAATGTTAGGCTTAAGAAAACTGGCAATACTCCTATATGGTAACATGCTTGAACGTCTTAAGAAACATGTAACTAAGGCATACTAGGTTATTAAGGTAGTATTTAACGCATGAGCCACTGTTTACAATCCCTATGATTATGTGTACGCATAGTTGTAGGAGGAGATAAGAGCTCATAGAATTGGGGAGATATGTATGCCACCCCATGAATTGTTAAGGAATACACCCGTCATCCACGCAAGTAATACATACACCAATTAACCGGTAAAAGATAGTTAGGGAGTAAGGAAGTCTAAGTAAACACATTTGTCTCCATATAAGTTTTCACAACCACAATAGTTTAGTTATTTTATTTTTATTGCAATTGTAGTTTTTGGGTTAGTTGACTAGCAACTAATTCCGCCCACTCCTCCAAAACCCGAGATTTTACTTGCTTTCCATAAAATATAAAAATACAAAAATAATCTTCCTTCACCTTTAGACCTTTTAGAGTAGTTTTTCTATCCTAACGAACACTATTCCCTGTGAGAGAACGATCAATCCCCCGTACTTACCACTACACTATACTACACCGACCAGGTACACTGCCTGGTGGGATTGCAAGCTTCTCAAGATCCCTTGAGAGGTAAAACCTGTTGCGTGGTCGCAATCCCACGTCATCATATAATAAGGTCGTTACAGTGATTATCATGAAGTCGGCAAACTGGAAATCAACGTAGTGCATCAGAATTATGGAATTGTCCAATGAGCAGATGAAGGATGTTGTGGAACAAAATAATTACACCTGCATCTGATAACAATGACAATCAGCAAAAACAGAACTTTAGCAGACCGTTTTCTAACCCAAACCACAATCACCAAGGCGGGCGCTTATAGTTTATAAGCACATTTAGATAAGCACCTAACCATGTGTTTATTGCAGAGTAGCAGTCTTTTAGTAAAAAAAAATGTTTGCAAATAAGACATACTAATAATTGAAACTCCTCCAAAGTCTTTGAAACTGCTTATTCCTTCAGTGGAAGCAATAAACCAATAAGAACTTACACCCATTACAAACCCTCCCGACCCACCCATCATACCCCATCCACATTTCTAGAAAAGATCAATAATCACATGTTACTCGTCCATTAGTATCTTCCTCTCGATGGAAAATTGGTGGGAATTCGAATCTCTTAAAACTGCAGGTTATCAAATGCTTAATTAAAATGCTTAGTTGGTTATTATTTACGGTATAATAAGAAAGCGCATCTCGATAGGAGATTGGGAAAAGTTTGTCCGTAAATTCACCGTAAACCACTTCAACTCCTACATCGTTACTTCAGTCACAGAACACAGCCTGCACTTTGGGTCAAATTGGCGTTCGTTCAAACTACATAAAAGGTTTATTGTATCAGTATTATGCCATGATTGAGTCTGAAACAGTCAACTAAAGTCAACCAAGTATTTGGTCAACTAAAGTCAACTATCTAAGAGTCAATGCAATAGCCAAAGGAGTATAGGAATTCCTCGGGTCGTTTAAATCCCGACGAGGAGTGAATTGTATCGAAAACGGATGAGATCAAGTGATTATGAAACGGAATTGGGAAAGTGAAATTGATTTAGATTAAACTAAGAGATTATGAATTAAAATGATAAACAAGCACTACGAATGATTACTGAAAAATGCAAACGTTTACAAATCCAAAAATATACGTATACGTTTAATTAAACGTACACGTACGAAAATAAAAGTGACAATGGAAAGGATCTACAGAAGCACCTAGATTATGAAAAACACATTTTACAATTCTAATGACAAAAGAAAATTTTAAGAAAAATATAAAATATTTTTTAACTTTTTAATTAATATTATTAATTAACTAAGATTAATTACTAATTTTAAAAACCTAAAAATGAAATAAATAGGAAAATAACTTGGAAAAATAAAAATTTAAATTGGAAAAATCTTAAATAATATAAAAACTAATTATAAATCTAATTATTTTTGGCTTTTTCTTAATTTTTATTAATTTAATTACTATTAAATATTAATTAAACTAAATTAAATTCTAATAAATATCTAAATAACTAAGGAAAAATATGAAACTTTTTTCTAAAAATACTACAGACTACAGGGAACTCAAGAAAATATAAAAATGGGAAAGTGCTTTTTGAAAAAGTGGAAAAATAAGCTAAAAGCTTAAGCTTCTTAAATAGAGCTATCACTTTCCTTAAAATTGTGATTTTTGAATTTTTCTTTTATGAAACTACCTCTAATACTGAAATGATGCAATTTTAATGGAAGACCAAAATTATGGAAAAGGCAAATAAGCAGAAACAATGACTTATGGATCACACAGTCAAGCCTTTTTTGGCTAAACACGTGATCACAAGCTCCAAATAAGCTAAGAAGGCTAAAAGCAGTGAAAAATAAGATGCAATATTGCTAATGTGAACAGGAAATTGCAGAAACTGGAACAAGGCACACACTGAAGAAGCTTCAATAAGCTAAATAGCACTTAGATTTACCGCCTGTCAAAACAAACAGGTCTGCAAGAATTTTGCAGGGCTCATTTAAGCTAGGGGCAAGGGATCAAGAGCTAAAAATGTAGCCTTAGAGTGAAAAGCTAGCTATGTTGGAGATTCCAAAAAGCAAAAAATTCTCACACTGGACCCACAAATAAGCTCTGGAGAGCTTGTGGAAGTTGACTCAACTACACTGAGTCGATTCAGTTGGTAGTGGATGGTTGGGCAAACAATAAGCGACACATTAAAGCAGTCCAATTAAGCAGATAATTGGTGGTTTAAGCATAAATCAAGTAAACCACCCACCAAGGACAGTCACTAAATCAGCAATATCAACACTACGACGTAACATTGCAGCAAGTATAGAACACATCCTACCAGAGCTTATGAATAGAGCACTTCACAACTGTGAACAGTGGCATTCTTTTTGAAATACAGTCGTCAAGTTCATATGCTCTCACCCAATAAGCACTTTAAACCAAGGACTCACTCTAAATTAATTATAAATATAAATTAATTATGAGACAATGGTAAGCAGCCATAAATTTTTCTAATAATACCCAAAAGCTCAATGTCTCAAAATACCTTCCTCAAATATTAAACATTGGATGATAAATCCAGTAAGTTTACTTTAAAGAAAAATATTTTCTGAAAACTTTTGACTGTTTGATTATTTGCTCTACTTAATTTGACTTCTATGATAACTTGATTGAATTCTTCCCAAATGTATTATCCTAATGAAGTTTAGATGACGTGATATTGAAAATGAAGATGTAAGCTAGCTAATATACTATGTATATTGCTAACAAATTTCCTGAATTTGATTCTATGCATTATCTCTATCCACTTACCCATTAAAAACAGTTTGATGCCAATAATGAAATATGTTATCATAGGAATTGGAAAATTGAACTTTTGCTTTAACATGTATGCATTACATGATCCTAAACATGTAATTTCTATGTTATGAGTCTATTTCTTAAATATTAAACCTAAATGCTACTATTGTGTTTACATAAATGACAGCCAACTGAAACAGCAGCTATAACCACTGAGAAAATAATTATGTCCAAAACACTCCTTTAGTGATTGATTTCAATGTTTTTCAAAGGTTATAACAAATTTAAATCCTGAAACTGATTACTGAGGTTATAATATGATTTAGTAAGCTTAAAGGATCACATAAACAGCCACAATGAAAACAAGCACTTAAGATTCAAGATAAAGCTAAATGGCAGTCTAGATAAAAATCATGAGCATTAATGGTTTTAATGAACAAGATCCTATAATTAAGCAACAACTCAACTCAAACACTCCTAAGAACTACAAAAGCACAATCACAAGCAGATACAAATACTTGTACAGTTAAATGTAAAAGTTGGTGAATAGCTCACATAATGCATCCAAGCTCAGAACTTAGAACCCTTAACCAAGAACCAATCCTAAAGCTCCCCACAGAGCACTAACCCATGGCCATCCTTTATATACCATGCTCCATTGGTTTCTTCTTCTTCAACACTGATTTTTTATTTTTCTTAGATTTCTTTTTATTTTTGAGTATTTTTGAGTTTATGACCTTACAATGATGTAAATGCTTTAAAAGCTTTTAAAAACCTGTAAGTGAACTTAATTGAGCTTAAACAAACACTCAACAACAACTTTTAGCAACTTAAGCTTAATCATGAGATTTTGAATGTGAAATAGCATAAACCACAAACTGTATTGCAAACTGAAATTAAAGAGTGAAATAAGTTTAAATTACACTGGAATACTGAGGATACAATTTTTAAAAGCTAAACATAACACTAAAAACAGAGAATTTATAAAAACGACATAAAAATAAACTAAGTTAACTACTCTTTTCAAGGCTGCATCTTTTTCTTCTTATAGGGAACTCCTAGGGTTTCTTGGAGTTATCTGCCTCTTTCCCACTTCCATTCACAACCCTTGGATGAGTAACTATGATCTTGGCCGTTGAATTGCAAATTGGCGCCAAAATTGTCAACTCTACTTTTCTGATAACTTGGAGAAGTTTGTGATCAATTAATGCACTTTGGAGTATATGGAAGTTGGGGGAACATGGTGATGTGTTGGTGATGTGGAGGTATGGAGGAGGAGGGGGAAGAAGTACAGTGCACGTGGGAGGAGGGAAAAGGGGGAAAGAGTTATTAAACGGGGGAGTTTATATTTTTTTAAATGTGGGCTGGGGAGGTGAAATGGGCCAGGGAGATGGGATTGGGCTTGTGGGGTTGTTTTTGGACTGGATTTGGTTTATAAGTTAGAATAAGGGCCGTTTGGTTTAGGATAATCACAAGGACCATTTGTGTAATTTAGCCAAAGATCAAGGACTGAAAATGTAAGTCCTCCAAAGATATTACAAGGACCACACTTGCCAATTTAGAAAACCAAAGGACCAAAAATTCCACTTTTGCACTTTTAAAAACCCCAAGGACCATTTCTGTAATTTTCCCAAAGTTCAGGGACCAAAATTGCCATTTTTCCAAAAATTCACTCAAGGACCATTTTTGATAACTTAAAACATTTCAAGGACCTTAAATGATAAAACTCCACATTTTTGAATTCCAGGGACTATTTTTGCCAATCTTTGAAAGTTGGGGGACTGAAACTGCCAATTCTGCAAACTTTGCTCATTTTTCATTTGTTTTTAAACATTTTGCATTTGAGACACATAAAACACGATCCTTGGATATTTTCATCATTTTGATGTGATTTTGCGTGTTTTCAGATGTTTTGCGTTTCAGAATTGACCAAAAATGATGAGTGTTTGAGCACTCATCATGCCACCATAGCTCAAAACCAAAAGCAGAATGGACTAAGATCCTACCCATCATTTTATTCATTTAGCATGTCGATTATACTTAATCATGATTCATCGTTTAGTCTAAATGAAAAGTAAAAATATAAATATCCTAAAAAACTTATCATTCACTTACCTTCCATCGAAGCCAAGAATGGCCACTTTATTTTTCTGATAACTAAACGCATCAATATATTGAGAACCTCAACAAAACGAAACTGGGTCAACGGCCATGACACTCTCAGCTGCTGATAATCAGGTTCGCCTAATAGTACACAAAAGAGGCTGTTTAATAAAAATGGTACTCAGACAACTAACATAATGAGCCATCTACAGAGAAGAAAAAAGCTAAAACGCAACCATTTAGATAAGTCATAAATATGAAACAGAAGTCATTAAAAAAATGGTAAAACGAAAAAGGTTGAAACTGATACACTATTCTACTGTTGTTATTTATATTCCACCAATATGCAAACAGTGATATCAAAAGAAAACTTACGACAATCCGAATTCTCTCAAGACTTTCATCGAACACTTGGCGAGCAAAAACTGCAACATAAACAAACCCACTTCGCAATTCATCTTCAATTTCAAACATTTAACACCATCTTCAAAGCAACCATATTTATCGTCCTCTATATTTTCAGACCACAAACATAACGATTTTCCTCCTATCGATAGAGAAACTGTAACATCAGAAAAGAAATAGAGAATTGCCAGAGAAGCATAGCCCTTATTTTCGTGTGTGCTTCGATAGAGAGCCTTTGGCAGCAGGTTTTGTGTCTCTATTCTTGTTATGCATAACTCGGTTATCTCTCACAACACGAAACCGTCTGGCCATGCCTGAATCTAGTAAAATAAATACCAATCATCAGATGGTATATTCTTTATGGCAAAATTCTATTTGGATTTATTTATTTTGCTGTTCCTTAAGTTTCTAAGCACATCATATGGAAGTAAATTAACATAGTTTAACTACCATTGAATATTGAAATGGAATTACTGCAATTGAGCTTTTGTATTACCTGTAATGATGTAGTTTGCAAGCCTTGAAATAACTAACTATTCAAAAGCACTTTCATCGTCTTGTAACTTCGTAACCCTGGAACAGCCATAAAGACAACTCAGATAATATCATCATATAATCCATATATGGTTCAAATGTCGGGTTGGGTGAATTAAATGAAAAATCCAAATTGTTAGCAAGAAAGATATATTACGAATGAATACATACCTTAACCATCTTCAATAGACCCTTTGCATTCTCATCCCTTTTTAAATGGCCACGGACATGCTGAAATCAAATACAACTCGTGTAACACAATTAATTTAAACAAATAACATAAAAGAAGCAAAGATTTTTCAAAAATATGACCTAGTATGAAATACATACCTGCAATAAATTTAGGCAATAAGCATATCCCATTGAAGAGTCATACATAAACATCATTAGCCATCAAAAACCAACGTTTTTTATTCATAAGCATATCCAATCAAAAATAACTTTAGGCAATAAGCATATCCCATCAAAGGTCATAGAAGATTTGTACTTGGAGCCAAAGGTCTATGCCATGGTGAGGGACTTTTTGAAGTAAGTCCTTGAATCGAGTCCATGCCTCGTAGAGGGTTTCGCCTTGACGTTGTTGGAACATCAAGATATCATTCCTTAGCTTGGTAGTCCTTCCCGGTGGGAAAAACTGAGCAAGGAAACGAGTTGTGAGATCATCCCAAGAGGTGATGGATCCTGCGGGTAGACGCTCTAGCCACTGACTAGCTTGGTCCCGCAGAGAGAATTGAAAGAGACGTAATCGGGTAGTCTCTCGAGTGTCAACATCAAGGTCTATGGAATCTACGATATTAAGGAAGTCCTTGAGGTGTTGATTTGGATCTTCGGAACGAAGTCCATGGAAAGCGCATCCGCTTTGCACCAACCGGATGGTGTCGGATCGCAAGGGTGACACATTGGCTCCTTGGGTGAGCTCAATGGTATTTCGATAGCCTTGGTGGCTAGGACGGGAGCATTCTCCTAAAGTACGGCCTCTAGGAGGTTGGTTTTGTTGGGGTGGTTGTTGTGGTGGTGGGTTGTTGGGATCAAGGATATTACCACCTTCCATGATATCGGATGGTAATGGTTACGAACAAA
>LBNU01016776.1:26028-38467 GCA_014162995.1 Artemisia annua | reverse complement strand
AGTGCCGTAGAGCAGAGTATCACGAATGTTGGAGCTGTGACTTTGATGTAGAAACGGTTGCTGATGAGAATATTGGTGAGGAAGGTAGTTAGAAGAAGGTGGTTGAGACATTATAGATGACATTTCTCTCCCCCTTGATTGTTACGATGGAATCAGAAGAATCAAACCAAAGTGTCACACGCAAGGTCGAGATAGTGATTTCGTAATTTCCCTCCAAAAATGAATGTGAAAATTTTCTCTCCCAAAATTTGAAAATCACTTAGAAATGCAATTTTAAGGTTACAGGAAAAATTTGAGTTTTGAAAAATTTTGATGCCAAATTTTACCAAAAAAATTTGAATTTTGGCCTAAAAATTTGAATTGTGGGCCAAAATTTTCACCGTTATACCAAAACTTGAATTTCACGTAAAAATTGAACGTTTAGTTTCCTATAAAAATTAAATTTTACTCAAATTTGATTTTTTTTTTATTTTTAATATTATTTTTTTTTGGAAATAAGAAGAAAGATTAGAAAGATAAGAAGAAAAAGAAAGATGGATCTTTGAAGGATAAAAGTTGAAGGTTGTTGTTGTAGATTAGTTGTGAGTGTCGAATCGAAAGTCCAAAAGTCGCGATAAAATCTTAGGCTTACTCGCAATACTTAGAACCCTTACTCGCAGAATGTGAATTTCCTTACTCGCAAGAATATTAACTCCTTACTCGCAAACTAATAATTCCATACTCGCAAAGAGGACAAAATTCCTTACTCGCAAAGATGAAAAATTCCTTACTCGCAAAGAGTTGTTATCCCTTACTCGCAACTTTCGATTATCTTACTCGCAACTATGTGGTTCCTTACTCGCAACTTTGGGTTCTTACTCGCAAAACAAAACAAATTTTTGGCAGAGTTTCTAGTTGATACTCGCAAGTGCTGTTCCTTACTCGCAAGCGATAAGGAAGATCAAAGGCTTACTCGCCAAAAACCAACTGATACTCGCAATTTTTGAGTGATACTCGCAAGAACCAAAAAACTCAAACTCGCAAAACCCACTGACAATGTGATACTCGCGAAACCCTAATCTCCTTACTCGCAAAACCAAAAATAACGTACTGATGAGTTTTTCTTTTTGCTAGATGAGTACTAAACCAATACTAATGTAATAAAGACTTTTACTACACTAAAATATGAACCCTACGAGTACAAAACAATATCTAACGAGCCTAAACACGAACCAAACGAGATGAAAACGACCCAAACTAATCTAAAAACAACCTCTAATATCCCTAGGCGAATGATACCACTTGTTAGGTCACCATGTTTAGCATAAACAACCAAAGATACATGAACTAGAATAGAGAAGAATAGACTAGAAGAAGAAGATGGAAGGAACTCTAATATTGATGTAAATGAAATTGTTATTGCATGAGAACCAACAAGCCCTAGAATGGGCATTACATTTGCTTATATAGGGGAGTCCAAGAGGCACTAGATGATTCTTACAATATTACATAATTGGCCCTTGGACTTCCACATGTTGTAACATTACATCATAAACTTTTATAACTAAACATTTAAATGTAATCATAATAAGTCTAATATAGCAACCTATTATAAACTAATGACCGACACTTCAATAACGTGAAACGTGTTCCTAACAAAGATAAAACCAAATTAAACAATATAATTAAAGTATTAAGCATTTAAGCACTGACTTAGATTATACTAGCTTTTAAGGATTAAACAATATAATTAGGGATATTATATAAGCAAATATAATCATAACATACGTATGTGGAGATTCTATACATGATAGAAAAGAACAAGAATAAAGAAGGAAAAAAAAAGATTAAAGAAAGAAGAGATGGAGATTGCTTGATACCTTTTTCTCCTTGTGAAATCGGTAATGGTGAATTTCAAGTGAATTGGGAATTGTGAGTTTGTGATTGTGATTTTTCAATTGCTCTTTCTAGTGTAGTCCTATTTTGCTGAATGTACTTCTCCAAAATTTGGGAGGAGGCGATCTGATAGTAGATCTCCTTGATCGAAGATTTCTCATGAATGTTCTTTTTCGCGCTCATACTCCAAGTGTTCTTTTGATGTCATCTCATCAATATCAGGTTCTATTTTCATGATTATCTGAAATATAATCAAGAAACAAAGAAAACAGCAGAAAAGGAGAAAGAAAACTAAAAACTAAAATCCTAAAAAGAATTAAATAAATTAATAAAAAAAAAAAAAAAAAAAAAAAAAAAAAAAAAAAAANTCCTAATATAGCTCACTGGCAACGGCGCAAAAAACTTGATGCAGGTTTTATTTACGAGGTTTTAAATTTATAATGTTACTCGTCTACCTATGGTCTACCTTATGCACTCACGGGCAGTGTACCCGGTCGTGTATAGTGTAGTATTTGGTAAAACCGAGGTCGTCCCAAGAGCTATGTGTGCTAGATTTTAACTTAAGTCTAATGTCACATTATTTTAAAGGAATTATTGGTTGATTGATTAATTAAGCTAAATAAACAGAAATGAAATTGCGAAATGAAAATGAGTTGTAAACAGTTGGGAGAAAATGTACTAGCCTAATCATTCATCCTACTTTATTATGACTAAATTTTCTATAAAACTTCTTATTGCTTCAAATGGGGCATAAAGATCGCTAGACTCCTATGGTCAATTCGTCTAGCCTATATCCCGGTAGTCTGCCCAAGACACTAAAGGTCTGGATCCTTATGGCTGTCAAGGCTTACAGGTAAACTAGTTCAAGTCATTAAGCACCTGTACATGCTAGATTAAACAATATAGTATAAAACTTATACTAACTGGTCAAATCTTGGGGGGGGGGAGGCACACCCCATCCTGTCCCTATTATGCTCCGTAATTGATGCTCGATCAAGTCATGTGTACATCTCAATTCAGAGTCATATAAACTTTGGTAATGCTCTCCCAAAGTGTGTTTCATGTCTTACTCAAAACTTTTACTAGCTTATGTTGGAAAAATGGTTTGACAAAACTTTTACTAGCTTATGTTGGAAAAATGGTTTGGCAAAATGATTTTTTGCAAAATTTGGATACTATTTAATATATGTATATGCTATATATATTTATATTTCTTGGTAGCTTTGCGTTCTCCTTGACGAGAGCTTCGCAACGAGCTAAAATGTGTCAAAAATGGAGTTGATATGAATCAGATATCATGTCTCAAAGTGAAGCACTTGAAACACAAAAAATAGAAAAAGGGAGAGTATCCCGCATCGCCCAAAGCAAGAAGTGAAAGCTTGTTTATATAGAAATCTTGGTATTGACCTTCAAAACGATTTGTTGGATTTACTCAAACACCTATGTGCGCGCACGCAGGAGGGGTGCAGATTTTAGAATTTCTGGGCCAAAATTGGTTCAGAGCTCCGAGCTCTGAAATTTCCATTTATGTTTAGAACTGATTTAAACTTTGATAAGAAGTTATACATAATCCTTTTAAATAAAAGGAAGATATCTATATCAGTTTATATTTATCTATTATTCTGTCTTGGTGAACAAGACTAGTTAGCACTATATATATAACCTAGTCTCATTCGTTTTTAGACATAGAAAAAATGTAGCTCCATAGGTACCAGTTCCAGCAATCATTCGATCAAAAACACGCAACCTTTTTTGTGATCTTTTAGGCAAGTTTGTCACGTCCGACTGCACATCAGCTTTGGTAGTTGTACCCCGGGAAGCACCGTTGTACCCTGAGACAGACGATGAATCTATTTGTTGGGTTTTAGGATTCTACTTCTGAGAAACTATCAAAATGTCAATCTGCTGCTCCATACTGAATCTGCAGCTGGATGCTGAATCTGCTGCTAGTGTGAAAGTGCTGCTAGAAGGATTGCAAGACTTTGCTGCTCAGAGATTAATATAGAAACAAGTCTTGTAATTATAGTAAAGATTGTATAAATATTCTATAGGTTTAGAATATCTTTTGTTTGTGTAAGAAGTTATTGTAAATCGTGTAGGGTTCCTTGTCTATAAAAGGAGATCCCTAAGGTTAGAATACATACCTGCCTGTGAGAAAGTAGAATCACTTCGAGGTGTAAACCCTAGCATTGTTAAGAGTGCTCGTATTAATATATTGAAGTGTTTAAGTGTGATAATATTGTTCTTGTGTTCATCTTAAGTTAAAAAGTATATTCCGCATATTGTTTAAGTTGGTTACAATATAAGTCAGCTTCTGTACAAGATCTATTGCTCAACTGGGATCAACAAGTGGTATCAGAGCTTGTGATCTAGAAGCTGTGATCAAGAAGAACTCAAGTACTCTCAAAATCTGTTCTTAACCTCAACTGAAGTCATGGGTGATGATACTCATATGGTTACTGCCTCCAAGGTGCCAATGCTCAAGCAAGGAGAATATGAGCTTTGGAAGATGCGAATCAGGCAATATATGCGCATGATTGACTACAGGATGTGGAATGTTGTCCTAGAAGGTGACAAATTCCCTGTGGTTGTTGATGGGAAGGAGGTACCATCAAAGGCAAGGAAGATGAAGATCAAAGGAAGCTAGAAATCAAGACTCACAGTATTCTCATGATGGGAATACCTAATGAATATCAGCTGGATTTTGAAGGCTGTGAAACTGCTAAGACTCTTATGGATGCTGTTGAGACAAGATTTGGTGGCAATGCTGCTACCAGAAAGTCAAGGAAGAATGTCTTAAAGCATCAATTTGAAAACTTCACTGCTCTAAGTGGAGAGAATCTTGATGGTACCTACAACAGGCTTCAAAAGCTTATAAGTCACTTGAAGCTTGTGGGATACAAAGTTCCTGAAAAAGATATTAATCTCAAGTTTCTCAGAAGCCTTGCACCAGAATGGAGCATGCATACTGTTGTGTGGAGTGATATGCGGATTTGCGACCACGCAACAGGTTTTACCTCTCAAGGGATCTTGAGAAGCTTGCAATCCCACCAGGCAGAAGCCTTGCACCAGAATGGAGCTTGCAATCCCACCAGGCATTAGATCTAAGCAAACACAAAATAAATCTAGCCTAGCATGTTATTTGAAAGACAAGCATAAGATATAATTAACCAACACATAGATATATTGATTAATTTGAATGGAGACTTATCTTTAATTGAACATGGAAGAATCAAGGGTGAAAAACCCTTGAAAAAGCTGTCAAAGTCGTCTAGGGTTTGTTCCCAAAAGTTGCACACCAATGAATGAAAAATAGAAAAGTATATATAGAAAATACACTATGATGGCGTCAGGTTATAGGTTCTGACGCCGTCAGCTCGCCGCCATTAGGGTTCTCGGATGGCCTAGATCTACTTCTGACGCCGTCACTTGTAAACTAGCTCTGGGCCGTCTCTCTTTAGCATTACACCTGACGGCCTAGGATTATTAACACCTGACGCCGTCAGGTGTAAACATCACAATTCTTGCTTAGGGCATCACGTATAGTCAGAATCCACTCCTTTGTCTTGGTTGGCTGACGGCGTCACCTTGTGACTCTGATGCCGTCAGGAAGGATTTCCAGCATTCTTTTGAGACTTTGTCGTTTTCTTCACTTTATGCTCCAAAAACGTCCAAAATGATGTGTTTTCCAGAATTCTTCTCTAAAGTACCTAAAATGACAAAAGGAACAATTTAGGGCAATATTTGATCATATTAACTCGAATTAGGGCTTAAATGACCCTCTAAAATGGGTACCCTTTTCACCTCATCAAATACCCTTACACTTGAGGTTTGCTTGTCCTCAAGCAAATAGGCTTTTATTCCAATCAAAATATGAGTTAGGGGTCATTTAAAACTAATATAAAAGTAATTACAACAAATAGTTACTCGACCCTAATCATAATAAGCACGGAAATCATACACTAGCACCTCACAAATAGTGTTTGGATACTCTCATCTCTCGGGTGTTATAAACCTATATAACTACATTGGAAATGGAATAAAGTCACTCACTACCTGTCATAGCAAATAGATTACCATAGGCTTGGGAGATGATCAATTACTCCTCCACTAGGCGTAAGCACCTAAGATAAACTATCAAAGAGGGCTTTCCAACGGGTTGTAATGTAAGGTGTAGGGATATGATAAACACGGTTTGGTTGGAATAAAGGGTATTTTANTAATCTAATGACTCGAATTAAGATAATCGAAACACTTGGAGTACTTTTTAAGATATTTAACACATATGGGGGTAATAATGTTGTTCTTCGCCATTACTCCATTAAACTAGTACTTTACCCACGAGTCCCAATCGTCCCAAAACAATATGTACAAGATATGACTCGACTTAGCAACCATGTAATCAATTAGATAATTAACAAAGGGTTTAACACAAATGTTGTCACAATAATGCACTAAAGATGAGTGCATACAAGGTAGGCTAAGGCGATTTGGGTGACATTTAAGTGGGGTGTAACAAATTCTCACTTTGAGTAAGATGCTCAAAGGTCGAAACAAAAAGATAGGCTCTGAGGGTGTACTAGGGGTATCATGTACCAAAAATGGGTACAACGCAAAGGGTGTACGTGGGAGAATTACTTGACCAATGTAGCCAACGTAATTGTAACAAAAACATGGGTGTAAAACAAGGGGTTAATCCTAATGCCTCTTATCATGTAGTAGATCTAACTACACGAATGTAGTCTCACTTGTGGATTTGAGCTGGTCCTAACGCAAGTTCTAGAATCTAAGTGCTACCGGTACACACATCATAGCATAAATGCTTTTCCTACCAATTCTAGGGGCGAACCTCACATATTTGGGGTGGGAAATTTTTTAGTGGTACGGTTTTTGTGCTAGTCATATAATTTCCTATCCATGAGACGCTTATTAGGACCAAAGTTTCACTTCTAAATGTTGTAAAAAATTTTAAATTGGCACTAAAATTGCCCTAACAAATATTTCTCTCGGTTTTATTACAAATTTACTATCAAACAAACAAAAATTAAGCGCAATTGCATTCTCTAAGGTGTCTTCATTTACCCCCCCTTACACTTAAACCGAACATTGTCCCCAATGTTCACATAAAAGATGTAAAAGTAATGAAAATGAAAGAATGAAACAAATACTCCCCTGATTCGTTTGGTGTGGATAGTGAGGTAACGTGGTTAGATCTTCTTCCAAGAAAGATGAACGCTCAAAGCTTCCCTTACGAAATATAAATCATCTCCTTGTCCAAAATAACCTGTTAACCTAAAAAACAATAAAGGCGAACCTCGCGTAAAATCGGCGGTATAATCTATAATAGGATATAATGCTTGTGGAATGAATGTTTTTGCAGAATTCTTGGAGATTATAAGTTAGAGAATTAACAAAACTTTTTATGATTCCGGAAGAAAAACAAAACTTTCAAAAATTTCAGAAGATTACTGCCTGACGCCGTCAGGTTGTAAGGCCTGACGCCGTCAGAAATGATCTGACAGAATTCTCATGTTAAGTTTCCGGACTGGAAAAACTATACCTTACTTCCTGGAATTCCTGCAAAAATATCATTATGACTCGATACAAGCATTTGACTCAAACAAATACTCATATGTATGTTAATTTACATTGTTATGATTCATGTTCATCCGTTCTTATAAACCGATTTAGATTTCCCTTACACTTATCTTTTGCAAAATACCTTTATATGTAGTTAAGACGAAGTTAAAAACAAAATAAAGCATTTTCACAAGTTAGTTTTTGAAGCATGAATCAATAACAAGAAAAATAACATACATACGGAAGCAAATAAAATCAAACAAACAAATAAATAAACACAAAGCAAATAAAGCTTGGGTTGCCTCCCAAGAAGCGCTTTTCTTTATTAACGAGTCTTGTAGCTAGACTCAAAGTCACCCTATCCTACGTAGGTGAGTTCCGCATCGAGGACATCCTTAGGGTTGATTTTGGTTGGAAGTGTCCTATTGGCGCGTTTTGTGAAATATGACCTCTCAAACTTCTCTCTATCCGGATCATATAGAGTCATCTTTATGTGCCATGATCCGTCTCCTTCCTTAGGTGGCTTTTCCCAATTCCACTTATGTTTATCGCCTTCGCTTTTCCACTTATTCATGGCTAGGTTAATTGGCAAGACTCCTAGGAAGTCGGTCATCTTTCTAAAAACTAGGGGATCTTCAAAGGGATCTAACTCGGTGTCCCTAGCCAAAAGTTGTTCTACCGTTTGTGTTCGGTTTACAAATTCCTCTTCTAGGTAGAATGGGCGTTGGGGTCCTATGGAGTCTCTTTCTAACCATGGTCCGTATCTAGAGGGCCTCCTATTAACATCGGTTGGTTCCTCAAGAGTGTCATAGGCATGTTTCTTAACATCATATATCGACCAAGTTTCTCTTTCTCCTACCGCTATTTTGGATCCCTTACAATCAATCATAGCACTAGCGGTGGCTAGAAATCCTCTTCCTATCAACAAGGGGCATGTAGGGTCGCTAATCATGTCGAGGACGTGGAAATCGGCTAAAATTGTCAACTTCCCTATGTGGACCACGACGTCCTTTACTACTCCTACCGGGTATGCTATACTTCCATCCGCTAAACCTATTATCACCTCGGTTTCTTCTAGCTTTCCTAGTTTGAGGGTGGTGTAGAGGGGTAGTGGAAGTAAGTTAAGGCTTGAACCAAGATCGGCTAATGTGTCATAAGCCTCTGAATTACCGATCTTGCATGGTAGGACAAATAAGCCCAGGTCGTCTAATTTCTTAGGTAGCTTGTTCCGAACGAAGGCGGTCCCCTTGTTTCCTAACTTGAGCTTCTTCTCATATCTTTCTAAGAGGGCGTTATAGTAGGGGGCTCGCTCTAACACATCAATAACCGGACGTTCAAGGTGGAGCTCCTTGAATTCTTCGTCAAGGTTTTGAGTGGGAGGTGTTTCAACTTTGTTGTTGACCAATTTAGTGTTGGATATCTTATTCTCATGGTCTTTTTGAGGGACTTGGGTTTGTTTGAAATACGTACTCATGGCGTTGACCGAATAGTATTGTGGGCAAGAACTAGGGGACGAAACTGAAGAAATGGAGTTAACGTTTAGTTTCGGGTTCTTGACCGAGTCGCTCGGGAGGGCTCCCATCTCTCGGTCATTGAGAACTTTCAACAAAGCGACAATTTTATTGGTCATCTCGCTTTGCTTTTGTTTGAAATCGGCTTCAAACTTTGCTACCATGGTTGTTGGAAGGATTGTTGTTGAAGGTACGGTTCGAGTTTGAACCGTTGGGTTGAAAACGATTAGGTGGGTTGGAAGGATTGGTTTGGGGTGCGTTTTGGTTTGGCTTTCACCTAAGGTTTGGGTGATTTTTCCAAGATGGGTTGTAGGACTCACCGTAAGGGTTTAGCTCGGGTTTAAAAGTGTACCACTTGTCTCCCGCTCCGTCGGTACGCGAGGATGCGTAGTCCGCAAAAGCTTGTTCGGGGAGTTCCATGCAATCACGAGTGTCGTGGGGACCACTACATAATTCGCATGAAGAAGTGATTTTATTCACTTGGCTTGAAGGTTTAGGAGCCTCGTAGGATTTCATAAGAAACTTGACTTGGTCTTCAAGTTCTATGATCCTACGGTCGGAAGTGCTTGAATTATTTGAAGGCAAAGATATTGCCTTGACTGTTTATTCAAATCACGGGGATCATTCCAACTTTCGTTGTCATAGAGAGCAAGATCTTCTAGGAGATCCCATGATTGTTCCGCACTTAGATCACGTAGCTTACCACCGGCCGCTTGGTCAATGGTTTGCTTCGTGGGGATATTGATATGGTCATAGAAGATTTGGACTTGGAGCCAAAGGTCTATGCCATAATGAGGGACTTTTTGGAGTAAGTCCTTGACTCGAGTCCATGCCTCGTAGAAGGTTTCGCCTTGGCGTTGTTGGAACGCTAAGATATCATTCCTTAGCTTGGTAGTTCTTCCCGGTGGGAAAAATTGAGCTAAGAAGCGAGTTGTGAGATCATCCCAAGAGGTGATGGATCCTGCGGGTAGACGCTCTAGCCACTGACTAGCATGGTCTTGCAGAGAGAATTGGAAGAGACGCAATCGGGTAGTCCCTCGAGTTTCAACATCAAGGTCTATGGAATCTACGATTTTGAGGAAATCCTTGAGATGTTGATTCAGATCTTCAGAACGAAGTCCATGGAATGCGCATCCGCTTTGCACCAACCGGATGGTGTCGGATCGAAAGGGAGTGACATTGGCTCCTTGAGTGAGCTCAATGGTGTTTCGATAGCCTTGGTGGCTAGGTCGGGAATACTCTCCTAAGGTACGGGCTCTAGGAGGTTGGTTTGGTTGTGGTGGGTTGTTTGGTTGAGGTGGGTTGTTGGGATCAAGGATGTTACCACCTTCCATGATGGCGGATGGTAATGGTTACGAACAAAAACACGAAGAAAATAGATAGACTAACGAAATCCTAGAAAAATAAAATAAAAATTTCACTAGAAAGGAATCTAGTGAGTAGACCTAATAAAATAAAAAATCAACCTAAGCAATAACTATTCCCCGGCAGCGGCGCCAAAAACTTGATACGCGGGATTGCGACCACGCAACAGGTTTTACCTCTCAAGGGATCTTGAGAAGCTTGCAATCCCACCAGGCAGTGTACCTGACCGATGTAGTATAGTGTAGTGGTAAGTACGGGAAATTGATCGTTCTCTCATAGGGAATAGTGTTCGTTAGGTATGAAAAACTACTCTAATAGGTCTAAGGATGAGGGATGATTATTTTTGTATTTTTATATTTTTTGAAAGCAAGTAAAATCTCAGGTTTGAAGGAGTGGGCGGAATTAGTTGCTAGTTAACTAACCCAAAAACTACTATTGCAATTAAAATTAAAATAGCAAGAAAATAAAATGGTGTGAAACTTATATGAAGACAAGCGTGTATACTTAGATTTCCTTACTCCCTAACTATCTTTTACCGGTTAATTAGTGTGTATTAATTGCGTGGATGACGGGTGTATTCCTTAATACCATTCGTGGGGGTGGCGTACGTACTTCCCCAACTCTATAAGCTCCTACTTCACTCCTATGCCGAGCCTGCTAGAAGCTCCTAACATGGGATCATTAGAATTCGCTCATGCATTAAATACAACCATAAAAACCTAGTACGCATTGGTTCATGTTTCTTAAGACATTCAAGCACGTTACCATATAAGAGGTTGGCCAGTTTTCTTAAGCCTAACATCGATAAACAATCATCCAATACAATTAATAACACACCAAAAACTAACAATCAATAGTTATGTTTCATTAGATCTAAGCAAACACAAAATAAATCTAGCCTAGCATGTTAATTGAAAGACAAGCATAAGATATAATTAACCAACACATAGACATATTGATTAATTTGAATGGAAACTTATCTTTAATTGAACATGGAAGAATCAAGGGTGAAAAACCCTTGAAAAATCTGTCAAAGTCGTCTAGGGTTTGTTCTCAAAAGTTGCACACCAATGAATGAAAAATAGAAAAGTATATATAGAAAATACACTCTGACAGCGTCAGGTTATAGGTTCTGACGCCGTCAGCTTGCCGCAATTAGGGTTCTTGGATGGCCTAGATCTACTTCTGACGCCGTCACTTGTAAACTAGCTTTGGGCCGTCTCTCTTTAGCATTACACCTGACGGCCTAGGATTATTAACACCTGACGCCGTCAGGTGTAAACATCACAATTCTTGCTTAGGGCGTCACGTATAGTCAGAATCCACTCCTTTGTCTTGGTTGGCTGACGGCGTCACCTTGTGACTCTGACGCCGTCAGGAAGGATTTCCAGCATTCTTTTGAGACTTTGTCGTTTTCTTCACTTTATGCTCCAAAAACGTCCAAAATGATGTGTTTTCCAGAATCATTCTCAAAAGTACCTAAAATGACAAAAGGAACGATTTAGGGCAATATTTGATCATATTAACTCGAATTAGGGCTTAAATGACCCTCTAAAATGGGTACACTTTTCACCTCATCATGGAGAAACAAAGCTGATTTTGAAACAATGAGTTTGGATAATCTCTACAACAACTTGAAAGTATATGAATCTGAGACGAATATCTCATCTAGTTCATCTACTTCATCCTCTGCTGCTCAAAATATAGCTTTTGTGTCTCCTAAAACTTCTCCTCTTCAGACACTCACTCTGCTGCTTATGGTGTATCTGCTGCTAACACTAGCAACTCTGCTGCTAGTTCAAACAACAGTGATACTATGAGTGATGCTGCTATTTGTGCTTTCTTGGCTGATCTTACTACAGGTACTCAAGTTCTAAATCAGGATGCTGATCATATTGATCCTGATGCTCTTGAAGAGATTGATTTGAAGTGGCAAATGACTATGTTAACCTTGAGAGCAAGAAAGTTCTTAAAAAGGACTGACAAAAAGCTCAAGTATCAGCCTCAGGGTAACATGGGATTTGACAAGTCATTGATGGAGTGCTACAACTGCAATAGAAAGGGGCAGTTTGCCAGGGAATGCAGAGCTCCAAAGAAGAATGTAGAGA
>LBNU01016776.1:0-19926 GCA_014162995.1 Artemisia annua | reverse complement strand
TACTAAATATATGAATTCAAATTTTTAACCAAAATCAGTTAGTTTTTCACCAAATAAACTTTTTCCACTAAAGACAAAAAAATCTGGCCGTTACAGCTGGGCGGCCCCCTTAATTATAAGGGGCGGCCCCCTTAATTTTAAGGGGGCCGACCACAATTAAGGGGACCGGCCACGCTCCTGTGTCCGATTTTGTCAGAATTTTTCCCTATAAATACCACCTTAAATCTGGGATTTTTACTCACCTCTTGCACGAAAATTTTCAGATCTAAATTTCTCTAAACATCTTCCAAAACCCTTTGATCATTAGATTACTAATCCTTGTTTCAAGTGATTCAATCCCTCATCATCCACCATCATCCAAAGTGCAAGAGAAGAATACTCTTTCAACCTCAAGTTCAAGAAGTATTGTAGTGTAGTTGTGTATATTGTGTACATTATTTGTATAGTTGTGTTGTGCTTGTAATAAGTAGTGTAGAGAGAAGTAGAAGTTGTGTAGGGAGAAGAAGAAGTAGTGTAGTGGTGTGAAGTTGTGACGAAGTCGTGGTGTGCTCAAGTTGTGAAGAAGTTGTGTTGTGTTGTGAGATTGGTTCTAGCTAGAATTAGAACCCGACATCTAGCTTTGTGTCGTTAAGCCGGTGTAAGCGAAAGTTGTGTAAGGTTTCTCCGCCACAAGGGAGTTTGTTGACATAGTGAAGAAAACTCTCGAGTAGGTGACTCGGGGAGTGGAGTAGGAACAAGGAAGGTGTCCTTGTAGCCGAACCACTATAAATCCTTGTGTTGTGGTTTGATCTTTCTAACTCTTCTCATTCATTACTTATTTACTTATACTATAGTAGCTTAGTTAGTTAGTAATATATATTTGTTCATATAGTGCAAGTCTTGAATTCACATAAACTAGAATCGAAGTTTTTAAAACAAACTTGTTTTCATAAATTTTAAAACGGACGTAAAACTATTCAACCCCCCCCCCCCCTTCTAGTTTTCCACAAATGGGACCCCCGCCGATGGGTGGTGCTCAACAAAACGGGGCTCCTCCGTTAGGACCCCAACCGTTTTATGATCTACGTCCGATGGAGGAACAACTCCAATCACCCTTCAATGGTGTTAGTAGAGCCATCGTGATACCCGATATTTAAGCAAATCAAATTGAAATTAATCATGGGTTACTCAATATCATCACGAGTATCTCATTTCACGGTTTTGAACATGAAGATCCTTATGCTCACATTAGGAACTTCACCGACATTGCTGAAACAATAAAGATTAACCAAGTTCCTTATGATGTGGTTAAGTTGAAATTGTTTCCTTTTTCCCTCAAAGGGGCAGCCCGAACTTGGCTGGAAAAGGAACCACCGAACTCGATTCACACTTGGGGAGATTTAGCTTCCAATTTCGTGAATCTTTTGATTCCACCAAGCTTTCGATGAATCGTTCAGCGAAGCTTGGGATAGATTTAAGGAGTTGTTGAAAAAATGTCCTAATCACGGGTTTTCACCCTTGCACCAGATCGATACTTTCTATAATGGGTTGTGTCATGCCGATCAAGACTCACTTAATTTTGCTGCGGGTGGAAACTTGTTGACCCGAAATACTCAAGAAGCTTTCACTATCATCGAGAATAAAGCTAGAGTAAGAACTTCTAGGAGCAAAACTCAAGTCTCAAGTGCTAGTAGCAAATCAAATGATGATGTTTTGGCTCATGTTCTCGATATGAATAGCAAAACCAATGAGGCTATTTTAACTCTTACGAAAAAATGGGTCTTTTAATGAAAGAAAAATCTTCTCGACAAGTCAATGTAGTGAATCATGGTTGTGAAACGTGTGGTGGTCCACATCCGTATAATGAGTGTCCGGCAACCGTTGCCTTTGTTCACGAGAATGTGTATGCTACAAACACAGGTGGTAATGGTTACCAACCCCAAGGAGATCGGAATCTTCTTAGCTACCGTTCGAACAATTATCTTGGACCACCCGGTTTTAACGTTCCGAATCAAAACCATAATGTGCAAAATCGTAATAATCAAGTCAATCAAAACCAAAATCGAGCTAATCATGGTTTTCAAAATCAAAATCAAGGGTTTAATCAAAATCGAGGTTTTCAAAACCAAGGGAATTACAACCAAGGCCCGAATCAAGGGAATTTTCAAAATGGTAATCAGGGAAATGTTAATCATGGAAATCAAAATCATGGGAAGTTTCAAAATCATAATCAAGGTTTCAATAACAACAACTGAGGACAAAATTTCAATAATCAAAATCAAGTTGTGAATCAAAACCAAACGTCCTCGGAGGAAATGATCAAGCAATTTATGCAAAAACAAGAGGAAATGAATAAAATGATGCTTAATCAAATGGCCGAATTTAACAAGCGTTTAAATGATCGACTCTCGGGTTCGGGTACTACTTCTCTTCCAAGCAACATGATCGCTAATCTTAAGGCGATCATGACACGTAGTGGTGTTTCATATGATGGACCTACGGCTCCGACTACCTCTTCTTCTCTTCCTCCCAAGGTAGTCGACCATGAAACCGTGGCGACAACGGATATGGAACTTCTTACTAATAATGGAAGGACTGAAGACATCCAACCTCCGGTTGTCCAACCGTCTAAACAAAAAGAAAATGTTTCCAAAGAAAAAGAAAAAGTTGTTTTTAAACAAGAAGTTGCCGTCAAGACCAAACTTCCTTATCCTTCTCGACTTAACGAACAAAAGCTCCGTGAGAAAACGAATCATCAAATGGAAAAATTCTTTCAAATTGTCAAAGACTTGTACTTTGATATAAGTCTCGCGGATGTTATTCTTTTAACGCTGAAATTTGCGTCTATGATTAAAAATTTGTTGAATAATAAAGAGAAATTGTTTGAAATGGCTAAAACCCTTTTGAATGAGAATTGCTCGGCGGTTTTCCTTAAGAAGCTTCCCAAAAAGCTAGGAGATCCCAGAAAGTTCCTTATTCCATGTAATTTTCCGGGGATGGTTCAGTGCTTCGTCTTGGCCGATCTTGGTGCTAGCATTAACCTCATGCCATTATCCGTTTAGAAGAAATTGTCTCTTCCCGAACTTACTCCAACTTGCATGACCCTCGAGCTTGCCGATCGATCTACTTCCCGTCCTGTGGGAATAGCCGAGGATGTCTTCGTCAATGTGGGAAAGTTCCATTTTCCCGCCGATTTTGTGATCGTTAATTTTGATGTCGATCCACGGGTTCCTCTCATGCTCGGCAGAGGTTTCCTAAGGACGGTCCATGATTTGATTGATGTTTACGATGAAGAAATTACCTTGCGCGTTGGTAAAGAAGCTGTCACGTTTAATTTGGACCAAACGTCGAGATACTCCTCCACCGATGATTGCATGCCCGTTAACCGTATTGATGTTATTGATGTTGTTTCGGAGGAGTATTTTTAAGATCTTCTCGGTTTTTCTCTTGATGCTTCGAGTGGCAATCCTACTCCTTCTTCTCAACCTATTGTTGCCGACCCTTCCCCTTCCCTCACTCCGTTCGAGGGAAGTGATTTCCTTTTGGAAGAAGTCGGTGATTTTCTAACTGTTGATACACCGGAAGTTGATGATTCTTATTACGATCCGGAGGGAGACATCTTTTTGCTTGAAAAACTTTTGAATGAAGATCCGACTCCGTCTCTCCCTCCGAAGGATATTTACGTTCAAGAAGTCAAAGAAGTTAAGCCGTCTAACGAAAATCCTCCGGAGCCAGAGCTCAAGGATTTACCTCCTCATCTTGAATACGCTTTCTTGGAAGGAGCCGACAAATTTCCCGTTATCATTTCAAAACACCTTTAAGATGAGGAGAAGAACCGTCACTTAGATGTGCTTAAGAAGCACAAGAGTGCCACCGCTTGGCAAATTTCCGATATCAAGGGCATAGACCCTCGTTTTTGCACTCATAAAATTTTGCTCGAAGATAATTTTAAGCCTTCCGTTCAACAACAACGACGGGTTAACCTAAAAATTCATGAAGTGATTAATAAAGAAGTTATCAAATTACTCGACGCTAGGATGATTCACCCCATTTCCGATAGTCCATAGGTTAGCCCGGTCCATTGTGTTCCGAAGAAAGGTGGTATTACCGTTGTGACTAATGAAGATAATAAGCTTATTCCCACACGTCTCGTCACAGGGATGGAGAGTGTGTATCGACTATAGGAAACTTAATGATGCGACTAGCGGGAAATGAGTTATATTGCTTTTTAGATAGATTCTTCGGTTACTTTCAGATTCCGATCGATCCCCAGGATCAAGAAAAGACCAATTTTACTTGCCCTTATGGGACGTTTGCTTATCGACGTATGCCCTTTGGCTTATGTAATGCTCCAGGCACGTTCCAAAGGTGTATGATGGCCACTTTCCATGACATGATCGAGAAGACTATGGAAGTATTCATGGATGACTTCTCGGTTTATGGAAATTCTTTACCACTTGCCTCTCCCATTTGGAGAAAATGCTTAAACGGTGTGAAGACACTAATTTGGTTCTCAATTGGGAGAAATGTCATTTTAATTCATGGTTAAAGAGGGCATTGTCCTCGGCCATAAGATTTCCAAAGCCGGGATTGAGGTTGATAGACCCAAAGTCGATGTGATCGCAAAATTTCCTCTTCCCACGACCGTCAAGGGAATCTGAAGTTTCCTCAGTCATGCCAGCTTTTATAGACGATTTATTCAAGATTTTTCTAAGATAGCCCGACCTTTGACCCATTTGCTAGAAAAAGATGCCCCGTTTATCTTCTCAAATGAGTGCATTGATGCATTTAATATTCTTAAAAAGAAGTTAACGGAGGCTCCGGTATTAGTTGCCCCCGATTGGGACTTGCCTTTTGAGCTTATGTGCAATGCTAGCGATTATGCTTGGTATGTGTTTATACACATACCTTTTATTGACCAAAACCCAACCAAATAGACCAAAAACTAACCCATAATTGCCAAGTACTTGTGTTTTTGTGTTTTTGAATGTGCAGGTATGGATTTATAAGAAAAGGACGAAAAATCACAAGAAAATGACAAAACGAGCACGGGATTTGGAAAAGTGTCAAAAGCCGGAGCTGGGGAAGCTAGTGGTCAAATGTGAGCTCATAAAGTCAAAAGAAGTCCCTAAAGTTTCAGAAATGGCAAGCTTGGTCCTTGGTTAGAAGATTGAAGAAATTACATGTTTGGCCCTTCTACTTTCAAGATTGTCAAAAGTGGTCCTTTGAAGTTTATTTTTGAAGATTTGACAACAATGACCCTTCAAGAATTAGAGATCTTCACATATGTCCCTTGGATAATATTATTGGAAATTGACAGCATTGGTCCTCAGATTTTCAGAAATAACACTTTTGGTCCTTGCTATATTTACTACTACAACTACACGGATCCATTACTTATCTTAACTCCTTAATAACTTTAACCCAACACCCATTACCAATAACCCTTAACCCAACAATAACTAAACCCATATCCCTTCGCCCAATGTTAACACAATCCCACCTTCCTAAACCCCACTCCCTATTTATCTAACCCGTGGCCACTCACACAACCCAGTCAAAAAATAAAGATAAAAAAATAAACGCGCCTTTTGTTTTACTGTACCTCTTCTTCACCACAATTACCCCGCACCCTCAATTTAACCAGAGATTCTAGTACGAGGTTTTATCCTTTTAGAAGGCCTACCACCTGTCAGAGGATGTTGTCATAATTCCTCTTACCTGGCACCTGCGAGCTCCCTGATTGGATGAAGAAACGTGGCAAAGGGATAAGGCTCTATCATATGGCTAAGGATTTGATGGGATGTCGACATATGGATAAGAATTGAAGATGTGTGGCCATAATTAAGCTTCTGGACGCTTCTGCAAAACCCTAGCTCACCTCAAAGCTCCTATATAAAGAACCCCTGTCTCACAGTTAGAGGTGTGTAGGATTTAAGAGTCAAAATTAGGGTTTAATTCAAAATTCTCATGTAATGCTTAATGTTTTCCTAGTGTAATTTGTTCCTTTAATTAATAAAAGTCATTGTTTCTTTCAATCATTGTTCAAATCCGTTTACTAATGTCATAGTTTAAGTCCTTATTTTTATTAAAAGCTTTCATCTTTAAGTAGTAATAAGTCTCATTCAGCTTAAATAAAGTTTTTAATAGTTTCTGTATTCAAAAAAAAAANCATGTTTGGCCCTTCTACTTTCAAGATTGTCAAAAGTGGTCCTTTGAAGTTTATTTTTGAAGATTTGACAACAATGACCCTTCAAGAATTAGAGATCTTCACATATGTCCCTTGGATAATATTATTGGAAATTGACAGCATTGGTCCTCAGATTTTCAGAAATAACACTTTTGGTCCTTGCTATATTTACTACTACAACTACACGGATCCATTACTTATCTTAACTCCTTAATAACTTTAACCCAACACCCATTACCAATAACCCTTAACCCAACAATAACTAAACCCATATCCCTTCGCCCAATGTTAACACAATCCCACCTTCCTAAACCCCACTCCCTATTTATCTAACCCGTGGCCACTCACACAACCCAGTCAAAAAATAAAGATAAAAAAATAAACGCGCCTTTTGTTTTACTGTACCTCTTCTTCACCACAATTACCCCGCACCCTCAATTTAACCAGAGATTCTAGTACGAGGTTTTATCCTTTTAGAAGGCCTACCACCTGTCAGAGGATGTTGTCATAATTCCTCTTACCTGGCACCTGCGAGCTCCCTGATTGGATGAAGCAACGTGGCAAAGGGATAAGGCTCTATCATATGGCTAAGGATTTGATGGGATGTCGACATATGGATAAGAATTGAAGATGTGTGGCCATAATTAAGCTTCTGGACGCTTCTGCAAAACCCTAGCTCACCTCAAAGCTCCTATATAAAGAACCCCTGTCTCACAGTTAGAGGTGTGTAGGATTTAAGAGTCAAAATTAGGGTTTAATTCAAAATTCTCATGTAATGCTTAATGTTTTCCTAGTGTAATTTGTTCCTTTAATTAATAAAAGTCATTGTTTCTTTCAATCATTGTTCAAATCCGTTTACTAATGTCATAGTTTAAGTCCTTATTTTTATTAAATGCTTTCATCTTTAAGTAGTAATAAGTCTCATTCAGACTTAAATAAAGTTTTTAATAGTTTCTGTATTCAAAAAAAAAAAAAAAAAAAAAAAAAAAAAAAAAAAAATCTAAGGGTACATAAGCTCAGCTCTGTTAAGCTCTTTTTCCCCTTTGGATAAGATCATTAAGCTTCTTAATAGCTTTTGTGAAATTGTCTCCACAGTAGCCTTATCCCTATCTTAGCCCTTCAACCAAGTAAGTTGTCTTTTTAATCTCAGCATTTACCATATTATTAGTTTATTTTATGTAATGGTAGCTTGATTCTGCATGTTTTAGACTTAATGTAGCTTAATTAATGCTTGTCTTTTGCTTTCATATGTGTTGAGTTTGTTACTGCCTTGTTATGATCAAATCTGCATCATAGTAGTTTTGGTGTTATTACTGCTCCTTGTTCAGTTCTAATGTTTAATTAGACTTTAATAGAGATAGGAAACATAGAGTGATCATTAGTTTGGGGTAATTTAGGCTTAACACAGTAGAAATAGTGAAACAAGATAGATTAAGGGGTGTTTGGATTAGTTGAATTCATAGAGTTCTTGTGGTTTGTGTTCTTTGTTCTCTGCATACTTAGAATCCTTTAGGCACACTTAGGTTTAAACAGACATAAAATTAGCAGGTTAAACTTAAAAAGTCAAATTCAACTTAAAATGTTCAATTATGCTTGCATAGTGGTAATCTGGAATCTGTTCTCTTAAGCACTGTTAGATTTAGTATTTATCTAGGGTAATCAAGTAGGTAAACATCTTAATATTACACCTAGGGTCAGAATTTGTCAATAGAAATCCACTTAGGTCAACTTAAGCTTGCTACTAAAAAGTCAAAACTTAGGTTTAAAACAGTCTCAACAGGCACTTTCTATAGGTAATTTAGTAGATCAATAGGTGTTAATTAGGGCTAATATTATTCCTGGGGATAGTTTACCTAGTATAGAACATATAGAATCAATTTCAGACAAATCCAACAACTCTTACTAGGGTAAAATTGATCTTAAATCTTGTCACAAATCTGTTAGCCAATAGTTCAGCAGCAATAGTGGTTTTTAGCATCAGAACTAGGAGCTAATTAGAGCTTAATTAGGATCTAAAAATTAGGGATTTTGTAGTTTTTAGATAGTATTCTAGGTAATCTTCCTTTTGCCCCCTTACCTTTCACGTCACTGCTTATTTAGGTACTTATTAATAAGCTCAAAGTAGGACCCCTAGCTGTCATTTCTGTCTTTAATTCCAACTGCCAATGTGCTTATTTGCTTATCCAGGGTGCTTATCTATACTTTTTCAGTTGCATTGTGCTTATTGAAGTGTGTTTAAGCTATTTTGAATTTTGTGTGCTTATTGGTGCTTAACTGCTTATTAATAAGTGCTTATTTAAAACTGTTTTGGTGTCCATTTGCTTATTAGGCATAGATAACTAGCTCAGCTTATTTTTCCTAGGTTCCTTATCAAAATCTATATTTATCTGAAAAATTTTAGATTTTTATAAGCTTATTTATTATTTCTTTTAATTAAAACTAGTTTTTAAGTATTTTTTAATTAATAATAATTCATAAAAAGTCAAAAAAAATATTTTTCAGTTTTAAATTTATTATTGGGGTATTTTAGAATTTTAAAAATTAAATTTTTATTTTTCTAGCTTTATTTCAGAATAAATAGTATTTTAGTATATTTTAAATAGTTAAAAATAGTTTTTAATTAATGATAACTAAATAAAAAGTCAAAATAATATTTTTATTTTTCCTAAAATTTAATTTTGTCATTTAGAACGTAGAAAAATCATTTTCACACCCGTAGGATCATTGATGCCTTACATTCACTTTTTATTTTGCGCGTTCACGTTTATTTTACGTTTTAGTTACGTTTTTAGGTTTTAATTAAGGCTTACGTGCTTTCTTATTTGTGCATTTTTATTTCTCGTAGTATAATTGTAGCTTAGGGTTCCCCATAAACCCCGCACATTCACTTTTATTTCACTTTTCACTACACAAATTCACGAATCGTTAACTACGGTTCCATTCACCTTCACACGGACTGCGACCTCGGGTTATCCGTATTTCTAGCGGATTCCTTTGAGAATATAATATACGTTGGTTTTACCATCACCAATGCTATCGGGGCGGTCTTGGGGCAACTAAAGAACAAGTATTTTCAACCGATACACTATGCATGCGAGCAAGACAATGAATGACGCTCAATCTCACTATACGACTACAGAGAAAGAGATGTTAGCCGTTATATATGCCTTTGAAAATTTTTGACCTTATCTCCTCTTGAAAAAGTGCATAGTTTATACGGATCATTCGGCCTTGAAATACCTTATGACTAAACAAGATGCTAAGCCAAGATTAATGCGGTAGGTTCTCCTTCTTCAAGAATTCAATGTTGAAATTCGAGACAAGAAAGGAGCGGAGAACCTAGCCGCCGACCATTTGTCTAGACTTGAAAATCCCCATCAAAGTGTTCTTGAGAAAAAGGAAATCAATGAGTCATTTCCTCTCGAGACACTTGGGAGCTTATCACATGACCCAGTGCCCCATGGTTCGCCGACTTTGCGAATTACCATGCGGGGAATTTCATTAGGAAAGGGGTGTCGTCCCAACAAAAGAAGAAATTCTTTAAGGACGTTAAGCATTATTATTGGGATGATCCCTATTTGTTTAGAGTTTGTGCGGATCAAGTGATTAGGAGGTGTGTTCACGGCAAGGAAGCCGATGAAATTCTTATGGCATGCCACAATGGACCCACGGAGGGACATCATGGTGCCAATTTCACTGCCAAGAAAGTGTTTGATTCCGGCTTCTATTGGCTGACGATATACCGAGATTCACAAGACTTGGTGAAGTCTTGTGACTCATGCCAACGTCTAGGAAAAATTTCACAATGAGGTGAGATGCCTCAAAATGCTATTCAAGTTGTGAAACCTTTGACGTATGGGGTATAGATTTCATGGGACCATTCCCGTCATCGAGAGGGAATAAGTATATACTCGTGGCGGTCGATTACTTGTCAAAATGGGTTGAAGCAAAGGCGCTCCCCACCAATGATGCCCGAGTTATGGTTAAGTTTTTAAAGAGTCTATTTGTCCGATTTGGTACACCTCGTGCTATCATTAGTGATCGTGGTACTCATTTTTGTAATGACCAATTTGCCAAAGTTATGCTCAAGTATGGAGTTACCCATCGTCTTAGTACCGTGTATCATCCGCAAACGAGCGGTCAAGTTGAGGTGTCCAATCGTGGACATAATAGGATATTAGAAAGGACCGTAGGAGAAAATCGTGCCTCTTGGGCCGATAAGTTAGATGATGCTTTATGGGCCTTCCGCACCGCTTACAAAACACCTATTGGTGCACTCCATATAAGTTGGTGTATGGAAAGGCTTGCCATTTACCCATTAAATTAGAGCACAAGGCCTACTGGGCCTTAAAACATGCTAATTTTGACCTTAAGACCGTGGGTGATCACCGTAAAGTACAATTGAATGAATTGGTTGAACTACGTGATCAAGCCTATGAGAACTCTTTAATCTACAAAGAGAAAACGAAGAGGATTCATGATGCTAAGATTAAAAATCGTGATTTCAATGTAGGAGACCAAGTCCTTCTTTTTAACTCTATATTGAAGATTTTCTCGGGCAAGCTTAAGACCCGTTGGTCTAGACCGTTCAACATTACACATGTGTTCCCTTATGGCACCGTCGAGTTATCTCAACCCGATGGTCCCAATTTTAAGGTGAACGGTCAAAGACTCAAGCATTACTTCGGAGGGGACATACCACCCATGGTTGTCCCGGATCTCCAAACTTTCCCCAAGGACGATTGAATTCGGGCTACGTGACTCGGTAATAAAAAACAAAGCGCTTCGTGGGAGGCANGAGATCCATTATATATCCTAATCTTATCGACTAACGTTTATCTATTTGGCATAATTAATAAACGGCCCTAGATTTTTGGTAGGATTACCCTTACCTTTGAAACATTGAGGACAATGTTTATCTTTAGTCTGGGGGGGGGGTGAATCTTCTATTCGATTTGACCTTGCACTTTCACCTTTGTCGTATACTCTCGTAACCCCGTTTTTCTTAAAAAATTGAAAAATTGAAAAATTTTGAAAATTTTTGAAAAAAAAATGATGAAAATGTTGTGAAAAAGTAAAAAAATGAGAAAAGTTGATAAATTATACAAAAATATAATAAGTGTTTTGACACCGTGTTGACTTTCCAGCTGGCGAGAGTAGGAATAAAATTTGACTTGACCGGGTGTGTTGAGCCCTAGCTTGTTCCCTTAACCAATGGTAATCATATGAGCTTGTGCTAGTCTTGTACACCAGGAGCTATAAAATGCGAATTCTTTCTTAAAAATCTACAAGTTCCTATACTTGACTTTATACATGCATGGCTTAAAAGCTTTCGCTAGTCTTTTACATAAGGAGCTAGAAAACGCGAATTCTTTTTAAGAATTTGCAAGTTTCCGTATCTGACTTTATATATGCGTGGCTGATTATCAGCTAAGTATTCGTGAATCTCATTATTTGAGATTTTTTAATGTGCTAAGAGCGAGAGATGATAGAGTTTATTTAGAAGTTAGATGCTAAACGTGGAGTAGTTGGTTCTCTTTAGAGCTCATCGAAGGTACTTGTGGCCTTTGTCTCCCATCAGATTGTTTCACCTTTATTAATAGATGTTCTAGGTTAATTAAAGGTATTTAGGTTTTGGCGAAATTTAGTTCTTTATCTTCTTAAAAGAATATTTTCTTTAAAAATTGGGTACACATCAAGGATACATCACAAATAAAAATCAGAAGTGTTGTAAGTTACAAAGTTAAGATCCGGTTTTTGAATTTCTAGTTATGTATGAGGTTTTGGAACTACCCCATAAAGTTCCATGAATAAAAAGTATCTTGAAAAAAAAAGTTATGAATATGTATGGATTGTTAAGTGCTTAAGTGTTAAGATAAGTTGATGGCGCGTGAGGTGCATGCGGATGGTCCTAGACTAGTCACATGAGGTACACGTGAGTTTCTCCTCAACTTATATATATGAGTTCATATGTATCCCAAATCCTTTATGTGGACCTCATTTTTAAGGCAATGGTTCTTGAGAGAAGATGGAAAACTACTTATTGTCTAAACTTGTTATCTTTATCGGACAAAAAAGTTATTGAAACGAGAAAATATGAAGCAATTCATTTCTCAACAAAAGTTAAAAAATCTAGATACCCTAAGAAATGGGAGCGAGAGGTTATTTCACAAGTAACTTACATGGGTAGTGTTGGCATCTAATTTCTAAGTAAGTTGTTATCTCGTTTTTAAGCTTAGTTTGGGGCCTCGTGAAAAATCAAGGATGACGAATTTTATCCGTATGGTCACTTCTCCGTGAGTTGTGTTTCTACTCTATGACCCTAAACGTTATTGCAAAATAATGAAAGTCAACATAACGTCACAAGAAAAAATGAAAAAATATACAAAAATAGTAGTGTAGAATATGAATAAAATGGAATAACGGGGCGTTTCAGGGAATAAATGATTTTGTAATCTCTTTTGAACGTTTTACTACTTTTTAAAGTTAGTAAAAAGAGTTATGAAATTATTTATCTTAAGAGCGTGATGTGATTACATTGCGTGAGGACACGACAATACCTTAGTCTTGGGGATTTTGGTATGTGTTATTTCACATACCTTTTCTTTTCCGAAAACCCAACCAATGAGACCAAAAACTAACCAAATATGTCAAATATATTGTGTTTTTGTGTTTTTGAATGTTCAGGTATGGATATTTCATAAATGGACATAAAATCAAGAAAAACCGTCAAAAACGAGCACAAGAGTGGAATGAGTGTCAAAAGTCAAAGCCGGGGATACAAAAGTCAAATCAGAGCTCAGAAAGTCAATAGAAGCCCTTGGGAATTCTTAAAGTTTCAAGAATAGTCCCTGGATAAAGTTTGAAGAATTGGCAAGATTAGTCCACCAAAATTCAGAAATTGCAAAAATCAGTCCTTGTGAAGATATTTTGAAGAATTTGGCAATACAAGTCCTTCAACTATTAAAGATGCTCAAGAATAGCCCTTGGATCACACTTTGGAAAAATGGCGGCATTGGTCCTTTGAATTTCAGATTTTACGTAATTAGTCCTTGGCTTAATTCACTTAAAGTCTAAATAAACCAAAACCAATCCAAGTCCTTAACTCTGGCCCAGTTCACAAATAAAATCCAAAGTCCAAATCCAAAAGAGAAAACTCGGCCCACAACAATCCCGTGGTCAAACCCCATTTTAACCTCAGTAAAAACTAGTAAAAACGAAAAATAATAAAATAAGTTTACCCCCCCCCCAATTTTATACCGTACATCCTCTTCCCCTCATCTTCATGAACCCTCATTTTTACCTCACATCAATTACCCATCCCGACATAAATTAACCACAATTAACTCATCTAGAAGCCACCCCACGTGAACAAAAGCATGATAGAGTGATAATTACTTCATGAGCAGGCCAACGTGGCAAAATAGCAGTATATGATTGGATAAGACACCTCATCCAATCATTGGATTCCCCCTTCTAGAAGACTGACTCACGTGTCAGAGAGAGAATGAATCAAGAATTGCCAAGCTGGCTATTTGGAGCCCTCTGATTGGCTGCGCCACCTCACACCATTTGATCCAAGGGCTATCTCTGATTTGGATGATGCACATATCGATCAAAGGGCGAAGATTAATTCTTTTGGATCCTTCTGATGACATCACCCCAAGGCTAGACCTCAGCTATAAAAAGAGCTCATTTCTCCTCATTTTGTATGTAGTTTGTAGTGTAACGAAGTGCTGTTAAAATGCTTTTAGAATGTTAAATTTGTATTTCATTTTGTAATAATTCAGTTCTATTAATAAAATTTTAGTTTAATTGATTTCAATTCTTGACAATTTACTTAAATCTTTTTTCATTTAGTGTTAGAAATTACTTCTTAAGCTCAAAATTATTGTTCCATTTTAGCTTCTCAGAAGCTCTTATAAGCTTTTAAGCATTCACGTTTCACTTTTGTTACTCTTTCAATAAAAACACCAAAGAAAATAAGAAAATAAAAAATATATACAAAATTATGTTTAGTTTATAAAATTTCAGCTTGTAACAAGCTTTTTCCAGTATTAAACAAGTTCATTAGCTTTTGTGAGCTTGTTTTTAGTACAAATCAGATCCATATCTCATCATTCATTGCTGGTCAACGAAAGTCAAAGGCATTGGTTCATGAAGAATTTGGGTTAAACAATGGTCAATTATCGTTGTTGTGGTGTGGTTAAGCCTATCTAAAGATAGGCTAAGTTGAAGTGATCCCTCTGTTTAGCTGAGGGTGGTATTGTAAGATCCTCTTTCATTTTTTAGTACTTAATTACACTTTATGAGTTTGATAGTGTAGATAAGTTACAGTTTGAATTTTACTATTCTATTAGTTTGATATATGTATGTTTGAGCTTATGTGAGTAGTTTTAGTCATTTTGTAACTAGTTTCATCATTACTAATTGTTTGTTCATTTGAAACTGTGAGAATTTGCACATCTTTGATTCAGTGAGATTTGTTGTTTTGAACTGTGATTTTGTACTTATCTCAGCATAATATATCATTGTAAAAGCTAATTAGTTGGATTTGTGGATTAAATCTCATAATAGCTTAATAAAAGTTCTAATCTGCTAGAATAAGTGGTGTTTGGATCTTCTTTGTTTTTGGTGTTATTGTTGTTAACTTTTTGTTAGTTGTGCATAATTAGTTCACTTTCGTCATAATTAGGATTGTTAAAACATAAAAATCAGTAGGTCTATAGAGAAAAGTCAAAATCACTTGTAATCACTCACTTTTGTTCACTGTTAGAGAAAATAGTTTGCATAAGTGTGTGATTTAGCATAATTCACTTTCATTTTAGCTTATAAATGCATTTCATTTCAGTTTAGATCAATTGAATCTCACAAAATTCAAAAACTCATAAAAATCTAAAAAGTCAAAAAGTTCAAAATATTTTCATAACCATTTTGTTACTGATTTTTCATTATTTCATTTCTCAATCAAATTAGTTGAAATTTTGGATTCAAAAGTTCCCAAGCTTGTGTTTGAAAATATATTTTCAGTTTAATTTTAGAAAATTTTCTCACTAGCTTTTCTAGTGCTTAGTTTAATCTGCTCAAAACTCCCCTGAACCAAGGGAGTCTGATTCATAAGTTCACTTTCAATAGCCTGTTAATGCTGTAGTATTTGAGCTTAGTAAGAGATTTTTGGTTATCTGAGTAGCTAGAACTAGTAGCTTGTAGAATTTGTGCTTAGCTTCTCTTAGTTAGCTTATCTGCTTATTTTAATTAGCTACTTTAGTTACTTAATTGGTCTGATTTAGTGTTTGCATACCTAGCTAAGCTTGCTGATAAGTCTTGCTATTTAGCCTGTTGATTGATTAATTTCTGTTTTTTAGATAGTTTTTAGTTTAATATGGCTGTAATAGTTCATTGCTTAACCTGTTGCTTTTGTTACCATTCATCAAGCTTTCTTAAACATTCATCATATATCTAGAGTGCTTCAATAGCTGATCTTCATAAGCTCCTAACTGCTAGAATACTTGATGTAATTGCCTGATTTTTGTTGATTTGAGTAGATTGCATATCTGTCTTGTTAGATTTGTGCTTATTTTGGTTTAAATAGTTTGTTCTCTCAGCTTATTTTGCCTTTAGAATCACATCTTTGGTCTGCTTTAGTCGAGTAACTAATTCATAAGCCAACTTCCATAAGCCTTTTTCTACTTAATTCTCTGATTATTTTGTGATATTTTTGGTTCCTCTTGTAGCTAGTAGTTCCAACTTCATAATCTGCCTTTAGTTTTTACTCATCAGCTTAATTGAACTGCTTATTAGGTCTGCTAGTTGGTAGTTTACACTGATTTCTGTTTGAAAATGTGCAACTGAATTTATGTTTTTTTGAGCTTTTTCTCTGAGCTTATTTGAGTTCCTTATACCTTCTATGTGCTTATTGAGCTTTTTGGTGACAAGTGCTTATTAATTAGCATTTATTTCAAACAGCTGATTAGCTTTTTGGTGATAAGTGCTTCTAATAATATTTTAGAATTTTTCAGAAAATTTCATAATTTTCCTCAGTCATTTGCTATTGTTCTTATTTTTAATTAGTTTTTAATAGTTTTTAAATAAATAAAAATCCATAAAAATCAGAAAAAGCCATAAAAAAATATATAAATAGTTTAGAAAATTATTTTTAGATATTTTAGATTTTTCAGAGTCACTTTTATATTTTTCAAATTCTTTTTCAAATTTCTTTATATTTTTAGTCATTTTTAATAATTCAAAAATAGAAATTAATTCATAATAAATAAATAAAAAGTAAAAAAAAATATTTTTCTTTTTCTCAAATTTTTCTTTTGTCATTTAGAACTTTTGAAAATTTATTTTGCACCCGTAGGTTTAGTTTTGCTTAGATTTTGCATTTTAGTTGTTCACTTTACGTTTTATTTTCACGTATTTTGCCTTTTTAGGATTGTTTGCTTGAATTACTTGTACCCTTTGCATGATTTGTTGAATCTATTTAACCTTGATAGATCATGTAGCTCTCGTTGATCGTTAGCAGTGTCTATGTAATCACAAACACTCTAATAGAGAATCTCCAAAGCTTGTACTCTAATGCGGAAAACAAATACAAGCATAAACAATAAATACTAAGAACACTTAATCCTCTATGGATTATATATTGAAAACTTGTAAACTCGTTCGTTACATAAAACATAAACTTGTGTTCCTTTTATAGACAAGGAACCCTAACCTAAACCGTTTCCCAAGAAACGTATCTTCTATAAACTTTAAATAATATGCATTATCTTTTCCTAATATAACTCATGCATATCCTAACTACATTACATAATACGCGGTTTTACTAAGTCCGCAGAAACTAAACATGCTGAACTATGTCTTCAGCAGTAATACTTCATCAGCAGAATCTGGTCTTCAGCAGATTCCCTTCAGCAGTAACCATCAGTGGAATTCACACTTAGCAGAATTCCCAACAATCCTCCCCTAATCTTGAATTTGACCTGGGTTAAGTTCAAGATTTCTTGATAGATCTTTAAACACAGCACACTAGAGGATTGTCTTCAAACATCAGCAGCAAAGAATCAAAAAGATAACATCTCTATGATGAATAAGCTTGAAACACCATATCTTTGCAGCAACATATGACATTAGATACATCAAAACATATTAGTTTCATACTATTCTCATCACATCCAGGTGTGTTAACTCCTGTGAGAGGTGAATCATTGAAAATAATGGATTTGATGTCTCTTTACCAATAGCCATCACTACTGGAGTAGCCAAATGTTTAAGTTCGAAAACTATGGTACACTGATAACCATATGATTTTGAGTAAATCATCAACTATAAATGGATTTGAATTGTCTTTACCTGTAGCCGTTTGCTCAGGACTAGCCAATTCTTAAAGGAAACACCCTTGGTGAATTGATAACCAATATGGATTTCCACTGCCTTTACCACAAGCCATATACTTATGGGCTAGTCAATTCTTATGATATTCAGAGAATAAGATCCATGGTGAATTGATGACCATTTCAACTCTCAGCAATTAAGCATGGGTGAGTTGAGTACCCTATGATTTTTGGCAAACCATCACAGCCATCAACAGATTTGATTAGTCTTTACCAAAGCTGTACCCTTTGGACTAGCCAACTCTTTAATGGACACAAGTCACAGCAGGTGAGCTGATAACCATCAATAGAGTTACTATACAAGAAAACACAATTTTTTTTTATTAAAATAAATGAATAAACAAAATATACAACAATTACCCCAAAGAAGTATCAATGGTGACCCCATGCTGTGCTTTCATACCCATTTTGAACTGAATACCTACTCCTTATAGCTGTAACCAATTGCTCAGCATGAGTCATGTCATTGCCACACACATCATAAGGAACTATACTAGCACCTTCATCTCCAAACATTTGATCAGACTTAAGATATGGATAAGGTAATCTCACACACATGAGAGAACCTTGCCAGCATCAGTGCAATACATGAACATTGTGTGAGGATAAAACTTCCCTATTATAAGAACAACACCTACTGGGAGTATGTATAACAGGGATTTGACTGTTGTTTTATTACATTTTCATCTTATAGAGGTTTTTGATGTTTTGACTGGACAGTCAAGATGGAGTTTCTAATTTGAATTTTTCTCTACCATGTCATTATTTTCTACTGATGCTGCAAGGGTTCTACATGTGGCGAGATTACTAACCAACTCTTTAAGATCGAATCAAATGTTGAGATGAAGCTCTAGTTCCTATATGTGTGGGGCAATGACATGACTCACTGCTGAGCAATTGGACAGCATAAGATAGGTATTCATTCAAAATGGATTTGAAACACAGCATTGGGTCACCCATTATACTTCTTTGGGGTATTGTTGTATATTTTGTTTATCATGTTATTTTATTAAAAAAAAATTGTGTTTTCTTGTATAGTTAACTCTCATTGATGTTATCAGCTCACCTTGCTGTGACTTTGTCATTAAAGATTGGCTAGTCCAAAGTACAGCTTGGTAAAGATAATCAATCTTTGATGCTGTGATGGTTGCCAAAATCATAGGGTACTCAATCACCCATGCTCTTAATTGCTAGAGTTGAAGTATCAATAACCATGGATCTATTCTCTAATCAGTCATTAAATTGAATAGCCCATAATATATTGCTGTGGTAATAGGCATGGAAAGTCATATTGTACAATTCCCAAAGGTGTTTCTTTAATTGCTAGTTCTGATCAAACGTTACGAAAACATTCAAATCCTTTATATTACTTACCTTCAAATCATATGTTATCAGATTAACATAGTTAACATTTCGGCTACTCCAAAAGTAAGGTGCTATGGTAAAGAGACTCAAATCCATTTTTTCAGTAATCCCCACAGGCTCTAATATCCCACTGATTGTGATGAGAATAGATGCCGAAACTATATCTCTGTTTTGATGTACTTCAATTGTCATATGTCTCAAAAGATAATGGTCCACTTTATTCATCATAAGATTACTTTTATTCTGCTGCATTGTTTGAAGAAATCCTCTAGTGTGCTGTGATTAACATCTAGTTCAAGAAACCTTGACTTAACCAGTCAAATGTCAGATTAGGGAGGATTTTGGAATCTGCTGAGGGTGTAATCCAACTGATGGTTACTGATGAAGGGAAGTCTGCTGAAGACCAGATTTGCTGATCTGAAGTATTCTGCGAAACATTTGTTGCACCATGTTTAGTTTCTCGACTTAGTACATCGGCGTATTATTAATGTATTAGGATATGCATGAGTATATAAAAAAATGATATTATTTAAATTATAGAAATACCTTCTTGGGGAAATGGTTTTAGTTAGGTTCTTGTCTATAAATATTAACACAAGTTTTTATGCGTTGATGAAGAACGATTTACAAGTTTTCAATATATAATCCAAAGGATTATAGTGTTCTTAGTATTTATTGTTTGCTGTATTTGTTTCCGCATTAGTAGTACAATCTTTGGAGTCTCTATTCACGAGTGTTTGTATTACATAGACCTCAACGATAACAAGCTACTGATCTATCAAGGTAAAAGATTCCAAAATCATGCAAAGTACAAAGTAATCAAGCAAACAATCCAAAAAGGCAAAATACGTGAAAATAAACGTAAATGAACACTAAAACTGCAAATCTAAGCAAAACTAAACCTACTGGGAAATAAATTAAAAGTGCTAATGACAAAGAAAAATTTGAGAAAAAAATATTTTTTTTACTTTTATTTTATTATTATGAATTAATTCT
>LBNU01016775.1:4033-25987 GCA_014162995.1 Artemisia annua | reverse complement strand
GCTTGAGAGAGGATCGAAAACCTTCTCCACTAAGGCGTAAGCACCTAGGATAACTATCAAAGAGGGCTTTACAAAAGGGTTATAACGGGAGGTTTAGGGATATGGAGAACACGGTTTGGTTGGATAAGGGATAGTTTACTGGTGGCTAGTCAATCATCTTATTTAGTTACATATATAAGTGGCGTTGCCAAGCCAAGACTAGACTCAATCTTAAACTATCAAAAACAAAATAAAACAAAACAAAGAAATAAAAGATAGGTGTGGTTTAGGGATATGGAAAACACGGTTTGAGGAATTGGAGGTCTGATGATGATGATGATGATTCTGCTTCTGTATCTGATTCCGTTCGGGATCCGAAATAGGTGAAAGAAGATCGTTTGATGAAGAACGAGTGTTCATACACCAAAAAGAAATCAAAAATTTAAAAAGAAAATAAAAATAAGAAAAGAAAATATTTTTGGTTTTTATATAAAGAAAACTTTGAAATCACAATATTTTTGTATTTTTCAAAGAAAACTTTGAAATCACAATATTTTTATATTTTTCTTTTGTTTTGTTATTTTTTATTGACCGATTCGTTATCCGAAATTGTTTCCTTCAAATCTACTCACAACAAAATTGTCGGTTATAGAATTTAAAGTAATCCAAAATCGAATAATTTCACAATCTCTTTTCTTTTGCGTTCAAACTTATTTGGTTTACAACCGCCCTCCTTCCACGGAAGACCGAGGATGTTTATTTTCTTTTTGGTATTTTGTAAACACTTTAGGAAAAGTGTTTAATATTTTTGATTTTTACTTTTATATAAGAAAATATATACAAGGAAGGTTTTTCAAAACAACGATTTTTCAAAAACGAGAACCAAAATTCACTTAAACCTTCCCCGGCAGCGGCGCCAAAAATTTGGTGTGTCGTGAATAGTATAGTATATAATAACCAAGCAATTTCTCAACGAATAAGAAATTGCTCGGGTCGTGTCTCAGTGAAGGTTAAATGGAAAATTGTTTATCGTGATTGATAAACCGTGTTTGTGAAAGGTGTAAAATGGAAATAGTGGAAAAGAAATTCAAATAGCACAAAAATATATCAATTTGAGCACAGAGTACAAGCTATGAATGCACAAAGATCTTAGAATTAGAAAACGGAAATGCAACCGTGAAATATTAAAATGTAACGTACAAAATAAAACGCGACTTTTATTTAAAAATGATCCTAAAAATGTGAAACAATTTTCTAAAAACTTTAAACAACTAAAAAGAATATTTAGAAAAAGAAAAATATTTTTTTACTTTTTATTTATTTATTACGAATTAAAAACTATTTTTAACTATTTTAAAATGATTAAAAGTCTAATAAATGGAAAAATGGTCTAAAAAATACAAATCTACTTTTGAAAAATCTTATAAATCTGAAAACTATTTTTAAAAGAAAATTGAAAATTATTTTTATATTTTTGGATTTATTGTGAATTTAAAATGATTAAAATCTAAGAAAATAGAAGAGAAATAGTAAAACAAATGAGAAAAATATGAAATTTTTACAGAAAATCTAAAATATTATTTGAAATCTGAGAAAAATAAGAAAAGTGAAAAATAAATTGGAAAAGTGCTTATTGGCTTATTAACTGCTTATTACAAGTGCTTATTAATAAGCACTTGTAACAAAACTGTGTAAAATTGATTCAGAAAGTTCAAAGTACTCAATTAGGCCTAGGAAAACTCAAATCAGACCATGATGCCAAGCAGAACACTCAAATGGGACAATTAAGCAATATGTAAAAAAAACACAAGATTAAGCAAATGTGAACCAGATTAAGCACAAAGCACAAAGATCATTCAAAACTCTTAATCAAACTCAGTAATGCTCAAATGAGTCAATAAGACACAGATATGGAACTAAAATATGCAACAGCAGCTTTAAAATAAAAACAGATTTGAATAACTAAAGTACCTACTTAGCGGGCCTAAAAAGCACTCTAAATAAGCAGTAAAGTTAAACCTAATGGGGGCAAAAGATTCACTACCCAGGATAGAACACTAAAACACCAAAAGCCCTATGCTAATATTCCTATTGATGCACTAATTAGATCAAAGTTCAGATGTGAAAAGCTGGATGACAAGTAAAAAATGCAGCAGACATAACTTTTGTTTTACACCTAAGGTTTGACTAATATGACTAAATCTAATGGCCTAAATCTATCCCTATATGTTGTTTAATGATGACTAAGCACTAAAAACACAACACAAACACAAATCAAGCAAGTTGAAACTCATTTGCAGATCAAAATACTAGTTACAAAGGCCTACATGGATTAAACATGAAATATTGACTTTAAGCTATAAGACCTACTGAAATGGTGCTGCTAATGAACCATTATGACCTATTGTGAACTAGCAATGCAGAAAAAACAACAATAAAACAACAACTACACCTACACAGAAGCAGATCCAAACACTAGATTATCCACTTGATTACACTATAACTAGCTAATATAAGTCTCAAATCACCTAATCCATTAACAGTCTGAATCACAGATTCATTATAGATCACAAATCAACAAATACAAACAGCAATGAACAACTAGAGAATAAAATCAAACATAAACCATTCTGATGCTCTTAATTTCACAGATTCAAAATGAACTAGCAATAACTGAGATCTAACAAGTTTTAACTAACCAGATTACACTACAAAAAGATCAAAAAGCTCAATTCAATCAGTAAACTAACAACAAGAACAAATCAGTACTGAGATCAAACAGATTCCTTAATGTAAGCTATAAACTTGAAAAATAAAATATGAAATGTAAATGAGATTTCTTACAAAGCTGGATCTCAGCTTTCTGAGATCTTCCAGAGCTTGCCTATCTCTTAGATAGGCTCAAATCAACTTCTGAATCAATCAACACAACTCTTTCTTCATCATTCACCTCAGATTCTTCATATATATATTTTTTTTTGATTATTTTTAATGAATTATGAACACTATCAACACATTGATACTAAAAACTCTTATAAAAGTTTCATAAGCTTGAGTAAGCTTATGATATTATAACAACTACTATTCAAAAGAACTTATGAGAAATATTAAAGCAGAATTAAAAAGTAAAGTTTAACTGAAACTCTTCATTCATTCATTGATTAAAAACAAGTACAACTCAAATGAAATTTTGACAGAGTAACACTACACTAAAAATTACACACTAATCAAGCTACAACTAGTCCTATTTATAACTGTGGAGGAGCGTGTTCAGAACCTTCTGGAGATAGAATCTTCTCACGAATATACTCCTTAGATCCCTTGTGAGTCATATCAACCAATCAAAAGCTTCCAATTCATCTTGTGACGTGTCTGGGCCAATCTGCTGCTGCCACGTGACATTCTTTAGTGTCAGGAGTGTCAGGGGGTGTGGGATTTGACAATCATGCCCTTAATACGAGAATGAATAGGATTAATTGAAGGTTAATAGGAGTTAGGGTTCTTAGGGGAATTAGGAACGGGGTGAATTTGGGGGAAAATAAAGGCGCGTTATGTTTTTTTTATATAATTTTGTTTTTTTGGACCGGGTATGGTGATGGGTGCAAGGGAATGGGTTGTGGGAATTGGGTTTTGGGCTAGTGAATATTACAAGATAAATGGACTATGGGATGTTTTTGGGTTTATGGATTAAAAACTTAACAGATTTTTGGACCAGCTTTTATTTATTAATTGGATTCCAAGGACTAAATGTGTAATAGATGAAATTCCAAGGACCAGTCAAGGACTTATTTTGGCAAACTTGGAAAATAGGAGGACCAATGTTGACTTTCTGCACTCAGCTTTGACTTTGAAATCCCGGGCTTTGACCTTGTTGACTCTCTTCCATCTCGTGCTCGTTTTTGGTTGTTTTATCTTGTTTTGAATCCGTTTTTGATAATTCCATTCCTGCACAATCAAAATCACAGAAACAAATATTTCCTTGGCATTTCGTTAGTGTTTTTGGTCTTTTTGGTCTTAAAAATGGTGAATAAACGATATGTGATTTTACACATATCAAAATCCCCCAAACTAAGATATTGTCGTGTCCTCACGCAATGGGATTCAATCACGCTTTAGAGATAAATAATTTCATAACTCTTTTTACTTAACTTTGAAAAGTAGCAAAATGTTTGAAAGAGATACGAAACCATTTATTCCCTTAAACGCCCCGTTTTACCATTTTCTTTATTCCTCCATTTATTACCCTTATAACTTACAAACTTTCCACAACTTAATCAAGTGACGGTGTATCGACTTTCATTATCTTGCGATAATTATTAGGTTCATCGAGTAGAAACACAATTCAAGGAAAAGTGACCAAAAGGATAAAATTCGTCATCCTTGATTTTTCACGAGTCCCCAAACTAAGCTTATGAACGAGATCACCGTTTATTTACAAGTTAGATGTCAATACTACTCATCGTAGTTACTTGTGTAAAAACCCCTTGTTCCCGAATCTTAGTGTATCTAGAATTTTTTAAATTAAGTTGAGAAATGAATTTTTCATTTATTCTCGTTCCAATATGAGTTAGTCCGATAAAGATACCAAGAATTCTAACGCTAAGTAGTTAGTCATCTTCTCTTAAGAAGGTTTGCACGAAAAATGAGGTCCACATCAAGGATACTGGATACATACATAGACTTTGGAATACAACAAAATAGACATAAGTTGGAGAGTACCTTCACGTGCACCTCATGCGCCCGATCTAGGATCATTCGCATGCACCTCACATGCTACCAACTTTAGTCTTAACACTTAAGCTCATAATCCATAAATCTCAACATAAATCCTTATTCTTTCTTTTGATTTTTCATCATTTTTTTTACTTTTCTTGATACTTTTTTCACTTTTTGCTTTTTCTTTTTCTTGCCTTAGTAACTTTTCAACTCCGAACCTTCACGGTTTCAATCCAAGACCTACCGCCAACCTTTTGGGTCAGAATCTAGGATCCAAGGTCCGATCTCAATCCGAAGTCTCAAAGCACTTAAGCACTTATGAATACCGGGCTTTAAAGGGTAGCTCCGAAACCACATACGTACAACGCAATACATCGAAATACAATTCAATACAACACAATACAATGGCTACAGGGTATCCATCACTAGACCTAATTTCAAGACACCTTATGAACTTCTCACTGGGAAAGTTCCTTCTATTCATTACCTCAAACCTTTTGGATGTCAAGTGACCATTATGAACACTAGTGATCCACTTGGGAAATTTGATGGAAAAGCTGATGAGGGGTACATTGTGGGATATTCAGCTCATAGTAAGGCATATAGGGTATATAATATAAATACTAAAAGGATAGAGGAGACTCTTAACCTGAGATATCTAGAAGAAAAGACTAATGGTCAGGGTCAAGGTTATGCTTGGTATTTTGACCTGGATTACTTAACAGATTATTTGGGTTATACTAGATTTGTTGCTAACCAATCTGCAGGTACACAAGAATCTCCCTCTAACAATGCAAGTGTCCTGGATGATGACTCAGAAGATGAGTCTGAGCTTGATGAACAAACCATTGTTGTACCTTTATTTCCTCCTAACCAGTTTGTAGGTAATGGTGCAAAAGATTCTCCTGATAAGAATGAAGAAGAGTCACAATATGCAGAGGATCTTGCTAGACTAAAGAAGCAAGAGCATGCAGCCACTCAAGAAGCTGAGAGGCTTGGTGAGAAGTTTTCAAAAGATGCTGAAGCACTCCTTAGATAATTAGCACAAGCAGTCAGTGGAAACCAGGATTCTGCTGACAGTTCTACTGACAATTCACCTGTTTCTCCTGACATCACCAAATCTGCTGACAATCCTGTTGCATATACTCCCATTTCTACCAGGGTGTCCACAGACTTTGGAGAACCATATACCAGATTTCCAAGTCCTTCAGATCTTGGTAATCACCAACCCAAAGCTGGCATCTTCACCTCATCTTCCTATGACAGTGTTTTTGAACCAACAATGACCAATCTTGATACCACAATTGATGTCAACCCCAATGCAACAAAAAGGATCAACATTCTACATCCACAGGAAAATATTATTAGTGATCCTCAAGACCCTGTTAGAACTAGAAGCACAGTGAAACAAACTAAGTATGGAGAAGTTGCTTTTATTTCATATGTCTCAAATCAACAACGAGACAATCACACAGACTTTCAACATTGTCTGTTTGCTTGTTTACTCTCTCAAATGGAACCAACCAGTGTCCCACAAGCTCTTGCAGATTCAAGTTGGCTTGAAGCAATGCAAGATGAAATGCTACAATTCAAGAATCAGCAAGTTTGGATATTGGTTCCTCTACCAGATGGGAAGTATGCAATTGGGACAAAATGGATTTTAAAGAATAAAAGGGATGCAAGGGGTATAGTGGTCAAAAACAAAGCAAGGTTGGTAGCTCAGGGGTTCAGGCAGGAAGAAGGGATAGATTATGATGAGGTTTTTGCACCAGTTGCTAGAGTTGAGGCCATTAGGATTTTCTTGGCCTATGCATCCTATATGGGGTTTATGGTTTATCAGATGGATGTGAAAGGTGCATTCTTATATGGTGAGATTGAAGAAGAAGTATATGTCACTCAACCCAAAGGTTTTGAAGACCCAAATCATCCTGATTATGTTTATAAGGTTGTCAAAGCTCTTTATGGCCTACATCAGGCACCTAGAGCTTGGTATGCTAGGCTCTCAGCATTTCTGCTGAAGCATGGATACAGAAGGGGCGCCATTGACAAAACACTCTTCCTTAAGAAGAATTCCAGGGATATTATACTGTGCAAGTTTATGTGGATGACATTATCTTTGGCTCCACTAATGAAGCTTGGTGTAGGGAATTTGAGAATTTGATGAAGGGTGAGTTTCAGATGAGTGCCATGGGGGAGCTTACTTTCTTTTTGGGTCTACAAGTTAAGCAGAAACCAGATGGTATATTTATTAGTCAAGATAAATATGTGAGGGACATTTTGAAGAAGTTTGGCATGGAAAGTGTCAGAACTGCCACTACACCTTATGAAGCTCCTAAACCAAAGAACAACATTGAACCAGATCCTGCTGTGAATGTTCACTTATACAGATCCATGATTGGTTCATTGATGTATTTGACAGCTTCAAGGCCTGACATTACATTTGCTGTGAGTGCTTGTTCAAGGCATCAGGTTACTCCACTCACTTCCCATTTGAATGCAGTCAAAAATATCTTTAAGTACCTCAAAGGCAAACCTAATCTAGGTCTTTGGTACCCAAAAGAATCTCCTTTCAAGTTGGAAGCATATAGTGATAGTGACTATGCTGGTGCAAATTTGGATAGAAGGTCCACAACTGGAGGTTGCCAATTTCTTGGAAGAAGATTGATTTCTTGGCAATGCAAGAAACAAACTATTGTTGCTAGCTCATCTACTGAAGCAGAGTATGTTGCTGCTGCTAATTGCTGTGGGCAGGTACTTTGGATACAGAATCAGTTGCTAGATTATGGGTTTAATTTCATGAACACCACAATCTTTATTGATAATCAGAGTACCATATGCATTGTTAAAAATCCAGTTTTTCATAATAGAACAAAGCATATTGAGATTAGGCAGCACTTTATCAGAGATGCATATGAAAAACATTTGATCAAAGTGGTTAAGATTCACACAGATGATAATGTGGCAGATTTATTGACTAAAACTTTTGATGGACCTAGGTTTCAACACTTAGTTGTCCATATTGGGATGCTTAATCCATAAATGCAAAGTTTGAGGGGAGACATAAGCCTCAGGGGAGGCATATGCCTCAGGGGAGGATTGTAGTTGTAAACTTTGTAGATTATTGTTTATGTTTTTGCTAACACTAACCAACTAACATTTTTTTGAGTTTTGTATGATCTGTTTGCTACTTTGTGTTTAATTTGCAGGATGTATTAATGAGCAGTTGCTATTTTTAAGTCCAAGTTCACCAAGATTGTTTCAATGGGAATATGGTCATGTAAGCTTGAAGCTTGTTTCTGCTGATAAGTAACACAAGTGATAATAAGAGTTTCTACTGAAGTCAAAATGTGTTTCTACTGAAGTATATTTTATGTCATACTCTGTATTTCTACTAAAGTAAAGTACAAGTGATGTTATATGAGAAAAGTTGTTTATTCATTCAAGAAACTAGTTATAGCTTACAATCAACTTCAAAGGAAAATACAAGACCATCCCTATACAAAATCTACCAAACTTATTCTAGCTCCTATCATCTATTACAAATGTTGAAGACAAAGATGAAAAGGATGGATTGATGAAAACGTTGATGATGCTCAAGAACATATGTTTGGTCCCTGGCAACATCATACCACTTATATTTGGTCTCTGGCAACATCACACAATCTTCTACTCCATTTTCCCCTTTCCCTTTTCCATCACCTCTGTCTTTTTTCCTTTTCCCTTGCGTCCATGGTATGAAGCACCAGATCCTGGAGCAGGAAGACCAATCACTACTTCCCGTGATTTTTGAAGTGGAGGGTTAGACTTCCTTGACCATGGTGAAGAAGAGGGTTGTAAAGATGGATTGGCCCTTCTGGTCCTTGTTCGAGAGCAAGAAGAAGCCAATTGGATGGACGAAGAAGAGGGTGGTAACTAAGTTCTTTTGGGAGTAAGAGGAGGAATGAAAGATGGGTCTTCATCCTCAGAAGATTCCTCATCAGAGGTTAAATGGAAAGGAGCATTGAGGTCATGCCTCTTTTTGCGAGCCTCTTCTTTGGTTTTCCATGGTTTCTCAGGGCATCCGGGTGGATAATAATTACCCCACCCATTGCTCTCAAAAGATGATGATGAATCAGAAGAGATCTCAATAGGATTCATATTTGGAGAATTTTTGGTGGATAATTGTGAGGTTATTGAGAAATTAGGGTTTGATGATAATTGGGGGTAATTGATAACTATCGAGTGATTTGGGGATATTTTATAGGCAAAGTCAAGGATTGATGGTAATTAATGCGAGTTCGGTGGCACAGTAAAACTCAAGATATTTACTTACGATATTTTTACACTTGCGTTGATTCTGCTGATTGACTATTGATCAGCAGATTGACCATCGTTTCTACTGAAGGGTTAATTTTGAAATTTGATGGAGTTATTTTACACGTCAGATATGGTCAATGATTTGTTGCGATAATTTTGACCTTGACTGTGTAACTTCTATTTATAACCTAATTCACGTATCTTCACCCAAAATCAACTGATTCCCTCTTCAAGTTATTTAAACCCATTATCATCTACTCAATTCATAACCAACTCTCACAATTTCTTCAAATGGCTGCACTACAATTTAAGAAGGATCACAACAAAATTGCTTTTCTGACTAAGACAAAAGGTCATGAACAATATGATCCTATGGTAGAGTTTTTGCAGCGTTCCAAGATTCATTATGCTCTAACACATTCTCCTAATGTGATATATGAATCATTGGTGAAACAATTTTGGGCAACTGCTACAAAGAGGTCTGACACAGAGATTGTAGCAACTATTGATGGAGCAGAGTATGTGGTGACTGAATCATTGATTAGGACACAACTACGTTTGGATGATGAAGGTGGTGTCTATCACACCAACACTGAAGAGATACTTGCTGGGTTAAGAGATGTTGGCTACCAAAGTACTGCAACAGACATGTGGCACAAGAATCAGTTTTGCCCCATGTGGAGATTTTTGGTGCACACATTACTTCAGTGTATAAGCAACAAGTCAGGAGGATGGGATCAATTCTCTACCCAATTGGGGTGTGGTATAGTATGTCTTTCAAAGGGTTTAACTTATAATTTTTCTAAGTTTATTTTTGCTAATATGGTTGAAAATGTTCAAAAGAAAAGGCATAAGTTTCTAATGTAGCCTAGGTTTTTACAAATTATCTTAGGCATAATAACCCAAGAAAGAACCTTTCATCCCATAGGAGCACTTAAAGCTAAAGTTTTTGCTTCAATGAAAACTAATTATGAAGGAGCATTTCACCCTCTAATACCAGCTATGTTGCCACAAGGCAATGATAATGCTGGTGAGGGTAATGCTGCTGGTGCTCCACCCTCTCTACATCCTGCTGATGATGGTAATCCATTATCTCCTAGTGTAGCTGCTGATGGTAATCCATCAGTTGCCACTGATGAGGGCCCCTCCATAACTGCTGAAGCATCTAATGCTTCTCCTGACCAGCCTCCACCATCACCTATATCACCCAGACCTCCTACACCACCTATTTCTATTGCTCCTGATGGCAAGTTCTTGAGGTTGAGGAGACCCTTTAGTCTCTTGGTACACAAGTACCTTTACCTCTTGAACCTGAGATTTCAAGACTGGCCACACCTAGTCCTGTTAGAGAGCCTTTGAATGAAAGTACTCCTACTTTTGCGCCTATTTCTCCTGAAAGGCCCAATGATGCTCCTATTACCACTGAGCAATCTGCTGGTGGAGCTGAGGACCCTATTACTCTCACTTCTGTATATGATTTGCTCAACAGGTATGTCAAAAAGGTTGATGATCTTCAAACAGAGCTTGCAGACACTAAATCTTCACTTGGTGCTGAAATAGTGGTTTTGAAAGGAAAGGTTCAGGAGTTAGAAGCACAACTTGGGCAGAAAAGGAAAAGAAAGTTTGTGATTGCCTCTGATGAAGAACAAGAGGAGAGACAAATGGATCCTCTTGGGTTCTTGGCTGAAGTGGCTCAACAGGCTAACATTTCTTCTCCTAAAGCTGTTGAATCTTCAAAGCAAAAGGAGGCTATTCAGTTTAAAAGAAAAAGGAGGAGACGGTATTTGAGCAAGGTGTCACATGTTGGTGATGCTCCCAAGGAAAATGCTGATGAGTCTCTTGATGCTGAGCGTGTTGCTGTTAAGGCTCACACATCAGTGGAAACTCCTTTTACTGCTGATGAAGAACATATGGTTTCATCGAGCATTGATCCATCTATTCCAGCACAAACATCTCATGAAGACACTGACACAAGAAGATCTGCTGATGCTTCTATTGCTTCAGGTGTTCAAGATTTACCTGCTGATTCTCTGGAGGAGTTAGTCATTTGTGATGATGATCCTGTCTCAGCAGCTGACAAACTTGAGCAAGAAAAGATTTGGAAGGAATGTGCAGATAAGAAGAAGAGTGTAGAGTTGGCTAAGGAATTAAAAGCCAAGTTTGATTCAGAATTCCAATCTGCTAAAAGGACATATGTTTCTACTCTGCCTGTTGCAAGGCAAAGAGAATTGGATGCTGCTATTCCAAACTTTGATGAAGCTGACTGGATGCAAATTGGAAGGCAAGTGATTTCTACTACTGGTCTAGCTAAGGAAATTCTTGGAGATGATGTGGATGAAGTTGATTATGCTCCTCGAATGGTTGCATTTATGAAACAGAGAAGGAAAGAAACAACTGCACAAATTGCCAAAGCAAAGAGAGATAAACCTCTTACCCAAGCACAGCAAAGAAATATGATGAGGGTATTTGTGAAGAATCAGAGTAGTGCCCTGTATAATCATACTTGGACTAAGAAGCAAGTCTGGTCATTCTCAGATGAACAATTAATCTTTCATTATAACAGAATCAGGACTAGATTGCATCATGATGGTCTTCTTGCTCCTAAGCTTGTTGATACTCTATCTTCCATTGGTAAAGAATCCTCTTCTCAGACATTCAAGCAGGATGAAATTGAAGCTGCTACTGTATCTGCTGCCTCTTTCTCTCCTACTGCTGATGATGTTTCCATTGCTGCTGATACAACTACTGCTGTTGCTTCATCTGTTCTTGACAAAGGTAAAGCAAAGGTTGTAGAAGAAGATATTCCTTCTAAGAAGATAACCAGAAGACAAATGGTGGAGGATAGATTGGGTGAAGAAGCTGCAAAACTCTTGCATGCTGATCAACAAGCTGATTTGGCAAGAATTCATGAGATCAAAGTTAGAGAAGTTGAGCTTGCTGCTGCTAAGGATGCACAAATTAGGATGCAGATGGATGCTAATGTAGTTGCTGAAGTATCTGCTGATGTTCCATTGGTTAATACTTCAGTGGAAACACCTGAGTCAGCAGATGTCTCTGCTACTGAACCTTCTTCTCATCATTCTATATATATTCCTGGTAGAAGGGCTAAAAGAATGGCAAAGATGAAAATCTCATCTTCTTCTGTGCATAGGGAAGTGGATCTAGATGCTGATGAATCTTCATTTATTAGAGAAGGATCTCCTGATGATTGGCCAGAGGGTATTAGAGATGTGTTGGTTAACTGGGAACTGTCTTCTAATGGACAGATTAATACCATTTATAGGCTTGATGGAACATCTCTATCTTTTACCTTTCTGCAAGAAATTTTGCATCTAGTGGATCATCAAGACTTGCTGACTCTCTATGATTTGGTTATGAAGTATTATGCTTCTCATACTTCTACATTTGCTGGATTATATCTTTTGGGTGATCTTAGGGTACTTATGGATTCTACTTCTCCTAATGGTACTGGTTATGCAGTCTGGAAGAATAATCATAAGTGGAAAGTCTTAAGTTGGAAATTTTACCCTCTTCCTTATGTTCATGTCTTGGAGACTACCACTGGTATAAGGGTAATAATGTTCATTGATAAGGATTATCCTCTATCTGTGCCTTTAATGGAGAAGATGCTTTTACACAAGTTGGAAATACCTCCTGATCCAGTTGGGAATGCTAGATTGTTTGCTGAATCTTTGATTAGGTTGTTTAAGAACAGGATCAGGGTAGCCAGAGCTGTTTGATGGTATTTTGTTGTATCTTTGTTTTGTTTTCTTATTTTTCTTTTTAGTAAAAAAAAACAAAAAACAAAAACAAAAAAACTTAACTTTGTTGTACATTTGTTTTATGGTTATCAACTTACCATGATGTTGACTATTCAATCAAAAAGTTGGCTAGTCCAAAGGGTACAACTTTGGTAAAGACATGTCAAATATGTTGATAGCTGTAATAGTTTGCTCAAAACTATTGGGTACTCAACTCACCCATGCTTCACAGCTGAGAGTTGAATGGTTTTCAATTGACCATGGATTTTTCCTTTTGGATTCTAAATAATTGGCTAGCCCACAAGTGTATGGTTTGTGGTAAAGGCAGTGGAATACCATATTTGGTAATCAATTCACCAAAGGTGATTTATTCAACCTAAGAATTGACTAGTCCTGAGCAAACGGCTATAGGTAAAGACAAATTAAATCCGTTTATAGATGATGATTTACTAAAAATCATATGGTTATCAGTGTACCATAGTTTTCGAACTTAAACATTTGGCTACTCCAGTAGTGATGGCTATTGGTAAAGAGACATCAAATCCATTATTTTCAATGATTCACCTCTCACAGGAGTTAACACACCTGGATGTGATGAGAATAGTATGAAACTAATAAATTTTGATGTACATTATGTCATTTGTTGCTGCAAAGATCTGGAGTTTAAAGTTTGGTCACTCATAGAGATGTGGATGTTTTGATTCTTTGCTGCTGGTGTTCGAATTCAATCCTCTTATTCTGAAGTGTTAAGATCTATCAAGAATCTTGAACTTAACCAGGTCAAATTCAAGATTAGGGGAGGATTGTTGGGAATTCTGCTAAGAGAGAATTCTGCTGAAGGTTACTGCTGATAGTTACTGCTGAAGCACAAGGAATCTGCTGAAGAAGTGTTTATGCTGAAGTATCGTTTTTGTATATTATGTTTATGCGGATATAGATAAACCGCGTATTTTGTAATTCAGTTAGGATATGCATAAGCTTTATTAGGATATTATAATGCATATCTTCTATAGTTTATAGAATATACGTTTCTTGTGAAACAGTTTAGGTTTAGGGTTCCTTGTCTATAAAAGGAACAAGTTTTAGTTTTTATAAAAGATCCATAGAGGATCAAAGAGTTCTTAGTATTCTGTGTTCTTACTTGTGTTTGTTTCCGCTTTATAATACAAGTATTAGAGACTTTCTATTAGTGTGTTTGTGATTACATAAACATTGCTAACGATTCATGAGTGCTCAAAGATCTATCAAGGTCTTTACCTCAATATCTTTGTAGATCAAAGAGTTCTCGTATGCCATATCACGAAGTTCATTTAATTCATTCAGCTGAACTTTGTGGTGATCACCCACTGTCTGGAGATCGAAGTTAGCATGTTTCAAGGCCCAGTAGGCTTTGTGCTCAAGCTCAATCGGTAGATGACACGCCTTTCCGTATTCAAGCTTATAAGGAGTACACCCGATGGGTGTTTTGTAAGCTGTACGGAAGGCCCAGAGTGCATCATCTAGTTTATCCGACCAAGAGGCACGGTTTTCACCTACGGTCCTCTCAAGAATCCTTTTAATACCACGGTTCGAAACCTCCACTTGTCCACTTGTTTGGGGGCGATACGCAGTGGAAAGACGGTGAGTTACACCGTACTTTTGCATGACTTTATCAAATTTGTCATTGCAGAAATATGTACCACGATCACTAATAATGGCTCGTGGAGTTCCGAATCTAGCAAAAAGAGTTTAAAAAATTTCACAACAACTTGGGCATCATTGGTGGGTAATGCTTTCGCCTCAACCCATTTTGACAGGTAGTCAACAGCCACGAGTATATACTTGTTTCCTCGAGATGATACAAATGGCCCCATAAAATCAATGCCCCATACGTTAAAGATTTCACAGACTTGGATGGCGTTTTGAGGCATCTCATTTGTCTTTGAAATATTCCCGTGACGCTGACAAGCGTCACAAGCTTTGACTAAGTCATGAGCATCTTTATAGATCGTGGGCCAGTAGAAACCTGAATCAAACACCTTCTTGGTGGTGTAATTTGGATTATGATGTCCCCTCGTGGGTCCATCATGACAAGCTTTGAGAATATCCATGGCTTCTTGGCCATGGACACACCGCCTAATGACTTGATCAGCACAGATTTTGAACAAGTAGGGGTCGTCCCAGAAGTAATGTTTAACGTCTTTAAAGAATTTGTTTTTCTGTTGGGACGACATCCCTTTCACAACAAAGTTACCCGCATGGTAGTTTGCAAAGTCGGCAAACCATGGGGTAGTAGAGTCACCACGAAAAGAAACCGCATTGAGTGTTTCAAGAGGAAATGTTTCATTTATTTCCTTTTTCTCAAACACATCCTGGTGAGGGTTTTCTAATCGGGACAGATGATCAGCCGCTAGGTTCTCAGCTCCTTTTTTTATCACGGATGATGATATCAAATTCTTGCAGGAGGAGAACCCATCGGAGCAATCTCGGCTTTGAATCTTGTTCGGCAAAGAGATATTTCAGGGCCGAGTGATCCGTATACACTATGCATTTGGTCAGGATTAAGTAAGGTCGGAATTTTTCAAAAGCATACACCACGGCTAATAATTCTTTTTCCGTTGTGGTGTAATGATTCTGAGCCTCGTTCATAGTTTTACTTGCATAATGTATAGGCTGAAAATGTTTTGTTTTTCGTTGCCCCAAGACCGCGCCTATAGCAAAATCACTTGCATCGCACATGAGTTCGAAAGGCAAGTCCCAATCGGGGGCAACTAAGATGGGTGCTTCTGTGAGCTTTTTCTTGAGAGTTTGAAAAGCTTCGATGCACTCGGGAGAGAAGATGAAAGGAGCATCTTTTTCAAGAAGATGAGTCATAGGCCGGGCGATTTTAGAAAATCTTGTATGAATCTACGGTAGAATCCGGCATGACCTAGGAAACTCCTGACACCTTTGACTGTGGTGGGATGAGGTAACTTAGCAATGACATCAACTTTAGCTTGTCGCCCTCAATCCCGCTCTTAGAAATCTTATGGCCGAGGACAATGCCTTCTTTGACCATAAAGTGACTCTTCTCCCAATTTGGACAAAGATTGGTGTCTTCACACCGTTTGAGCATGTTATCTAAATGGGAGAGACATGATTGGAAAGAATTCCCAATGACTGAGAAATCATCCATAAAGCCCCCATAGTTTTCCCAATCATGTCATGAAATATTGCCATCATACACCTTTGGAACGTGCCTGGAGCATTACATAAGCCAAATGGCATACGTCGGTAGGCAAAAGTTCCGTAGGGGCATGTAAAGGTAGTCTTTTCTTGATCCTGCGGATCAATGAGAATCTGGAAGTAACCTGAGAAACCGTCTAGGAAACAATAGTACTCGTTTCCGCTAATCTCTCGAGCATTTGGTCCATGAAGGGTAGAGGAAAATGGTCTTTACGGGTGGCGTCATTTAACTTTCGATAGTCAATGCATACTCTTCATCCCGTAACCAATCGAGTTGGAATCAGCTCGTTTTCCTCATTTGTGACAACAGTAATGCCACCCTTTTTAGAAACACGGTGAATGGGACTAAACCAAGGACTATCAGAGATAGGGTAAATCAATCCGGCATCAAGAAGTTTGATAACCTCTTGTTTGATAACCTCGTGGATTTTTGGATTAATCCTTCTCTGTTGTTGAACTGCGGATTTGAAGTCATCCTCCATTATGATTTTGTGGGTACAGAATTCAGGGTTAATACCCTTGATATCGGAGAGTTTCCAAGCAATTGCTTGCTTGTGTGACTTCAGAACCTTTATGAGAGTAGCTTTTTCCTCATCTTTTAAGTCTTTAGCAATTATGACGGGTAATTTATAATCACCCTCCAGAAATGCGTACTCGAGATGAGGTGGTAAGTCTTTGAGTTCGACCTCAGGAAATTCAGCAGTTTTCTCAACAGACTTGATTTCCTCGTTATGAAGTTTTTGTGGAAGAAAAGGAGGAGGAGAGGGATCTTCATTAAACAGCTTCTCAAGGAGAAGTATATCCCTGTCCGAGTCAATCTCTTGGTTATCAATTCCCTCGGGAATCGAATCACTTTTGAGAAAGGCCTCTATTTCCTCTAAGATGAAATCACTTCCCTCAAACGGAGTTAGGGAAGGAGAAGAATTAGCAATGATAGGTTGAGAAGAGGGAGTGGGATTGCCACTCAAAGAATTATCGGTGAAACCAAGAATTTCTTGAGAATACTCTTCCGAAGCAATATCGATGACATCGATTCTGTTAATTTCTGCGGAGTCATAATGGGAAGAGTATCTTGAAGTCTGATCAAGATTGTATGTGATGGCTTCATTACCAACACGTAGAGTGATTTCTTCTTCAAAGACATCGATCAAAGCACGACCCGTTCTTAGGAATCCCCTCCCTAAAATGAGAGGAACCCTCGGGTCTGCATCGAAATCAACAATCACGAAATCTGCCGAAAAATGGAACTTTCCTACTTTCACGAACACATCCTCAGCAATACCGAGGGGACGAGATATAGAGCGATCTGCAAGCTCGAGAGTCATGCAGGTAGGAGTAAGTGCCGGAAGAGAAAGTTTCTTCCAGACTGAGTGAGGCATCAGGTTGATGCTTGCACCAAGATCGGCAAAGGCATAGCATTCAACCATTCCTGGGAAAATGCAAGGAATGAGGAATTTCTCGGGATCTCCCAGCTTTTCGGGAAGCTGTTTCAACAAAACTGCAGAGCAGTTCTCGTTTAACGTAGTTTTTGCCATCTCAAAGAGTTTTTCCTTATTGTTTAACAGATTTTTGATTGTTGATGCAAACTTGGGCATCAGAAGAAGAGCATCCGCGAAGCTTATGTCAAAATGTAATTCTTTAAAAATTTGGGAAAATTTGTCCAGTTGGTGACTAGCTTTTTCGCGGAGCTTTTGATCTTGTAAACGTGATGGATAAGGAATTGAAGGTTTAGGGTTTGGTTTTTCAACGGGATCCACTGGAGGTTCATAAACAACTCCAGGTTTGGATTTGGGTCTCGGGACCGGGACAACTTAAGGGTGGACGTCATCGGTATCTCTGTTATTAGTAGGAAGTACCGTGTCCGTAGTAACCTCAGGTTCACGTTCCGCTACCTGTGGAGGAAGAGAAGAAGAGGTAGCAGGAGCCGTGGGTCCTTTGTATGAAACTCCACTTCGGGTGGTGATCGCCTTAACATCGCCCCTCGGGTTAGCGATCGTGTTGCTCGGAAGTGTTCTTGAGCCCGAGGGTCGATCATTTAAAGACTTCTTAAGTTCATAGATTTGGTTGACCAACAACTTGTTCATTTCTTCTTGGGATTTCATGAATTGCTTTAACAACTCGTCAGATGAAGGCCCAGTTGGAACAATGGCTTGAGTTTGATTGTTAGGAACATTTTAAGCACGATTGTTTTGAAAATTTCCTTGATGTTGGTTGTTATTACCCTGAAAATTGTTTCCCTGATGAAAATTACCCTGATTATGAAATTCCCTTGATTATTATGACCTTGATTTCTTTGAAAATTTCCTTGGTTTTGAAAACCCTGATTTTGACCGGAATTGAAATTCCCTTAGTTGTTAAAACCTTGGTTCATTCGATTTTGGTTCTGATTTTGATGAAAATTTTGGTTCCGGTTTTGAGCATTTTGGTTTTGAGACTGATTAAAACCGGGTGGTCCGAGAAAATTGTTGGAACGATAGCTTAAGAGATTACGGTCCCCCTGTGGTTGGTAAGAGTTACCCCCCGCATTGTAGGAACCTTGAGCAGCATATACGTTCTCGTGAGCGAAGCCACCGGTGGCTGGGCACTCAGTATATGGATGTGGACCACCACATGTTTCACAACTATGACTGACAGCTCTGACTTGATGATTGATGTTCTGATTAGATTGATGCATTCTCAACACAGCAGTGGACAAATCATCCATCTTTTTAGTGAGAGCAGCTATTTCAGAGGAGGCTGGAGTGACAGATTTACATGAATCATTCCTCTCAGCTGAGGAATCCCAGAAATTGTGGTGGGCAGTCATGTTTTCAATGAGATCATAGCACTCCTCGGGGGTCCTTTTCATGAAAGTCCCTCCAGCAGCAGCATTGATCGTGTCACGATGACGAAGAGTCAAACCATTATAGAAAGTATCTATGATGGTGACAAGAAGCATGTTATGATTTGGACATCGATCAATTGCAAGCTTATAGCGTTCCCATGCCTCAAATAAGGACTCATCGGGAAGCTGTCTGAAGTTGCTAATATCATTTCTCAACTTAGTTACCATGGATGGTGGAAAGTATTTTGCTAAGAACTTGGTAACCATTTCATCAAAAGTGTGGATCGAATTCTTCGGGAGACGATCAAACCAGGCAGTAGCATGATGAGTGAGAGAATATGGAAAGAGGTATAAGCGAAGGCCGTCTTCGGTGACACCATTCTGCTTCATACTCTGGGTGACGGTTAAAAATTTATCGAGATGCTTATTTGCATCGTCACCCGGTAAACCGTGGAACTGACACGAATTCTGGACTTGCTGGATCATGTGGTGCTTGAGTCCAAAATCCGTGGCTCCAATAGTGAGTGGTGCAATGGGTCCTCCCCTCCCCTGCATGGTGGGTTGACACAACTCCTCCATCGTTCGGAGATCAGGAGCTGGATCACCATTATTGGAACCGGGTAGAGGTGGTGGTGGTGGTGGGTCATCGTCGGGCATTTTAACGGGTGTTTCTTCAATAGCTAGCAATTCAGCTATGCTTCTTCGACGATTTCTTCTTGACTGGGAACGAGTGCGCATGCACTAAAAATATTCACAAGTAAAACAAGACCGAGGCAAAACAACAGTGAACTTAAACCAATAACCACAATATGACTGGCTTCTTTGAAAAAGGTACACCAATCACAAGAGTACAATGGCAAGTTTTAATCTTATGTTTGGGAACTTATTAATGGTCATACACCCAGTTGGGTTGTATTCTGCCTTGATTTGCGGTGGTAATATTTTATGTAATTATTATTAACAAGAAAACAAATGTTTTTGGCTTTTCGGGTGTGTGTGAAAAAACTTGGAAATTATATTTGGAATCGATTCGTTAACCGAAATCGTTCCTTTAAGACTACTCGCAGGGTGGCGGAAGAGAAAGAATGGATCTCTTTTCGGTTTGCAATTTAATGTCAGAACCTCCGTATTCCACCTGTATAGGTTGTAATCTTAAAGAAAACGAAGTAATTTAACTTCACGATTTGTTTTGTTGTTTTTGATTTTTTTGGTGTTGTTAACACTTTAGGAAAAGTGTTAATGACTTTTTTTCTGATATGATTAAGATTTTTACAAAATATTTACAAGTGATGTGATTTGTACAAGGAGGGTTTTGAAAATCACTAAACTTAAACGTTTTGAAAACACGCAACAACCTCCCCGGCAGCGGCGCCAAAATTTGACTCCTCCCAAACTAACCAGTTAACCAGGTGTGGTCAACAAGTCAAATCTGAGAGAGAAGAGATCAATTTATGATCCGTTGAAAGCACAGTGTACTCACGGGTCGTTAAGTCCCAACGAGATTGAAATTGTGTTTTGAAACGTTATGGGAATGAGTGATTAAGGAATAGTAACCAGATAATGAATTGGATTGATTTTACACTACTGATTGTTTGGAATTAAGATTATTAAACAATATGAACAAATACAGGAAATCAGATAAACCTAACATGCAAATGCGTACTGAAAAAGTGGGAATTAAGCAAAAATAAACTAAAGGGGGGTGAAAATGACTTTTTTACAAACTTATTATAAAAATAAAATTTTATAAAAAAGAGAAATATTTTTTTGATTATTTTATTATTTAATATTAATTAAAACTATTTAATACTTATTATAATAACTATTTAAGTTAAACTAAATATAATAAAATATTAAATAAAACTAAGAAAATGAAAATTTATTTTTAAAAACTCTAAAATAACTTAAAAATGATATAAAACTAAAAATATGTCTTTTTGTCTTTTTGTGATTTTAATATTAATTAATTACTAATTACTTATTAATTAACTAATTTAAATTACAACTTATACTACAAATGACTTAGAAAATTAAGAAATATTTTATAAAACTAATTAACCATCACAGGAATCCTAAAAAATTATAAAAAATTTATAAAAATTATTATTAAACTATTTTATTAATTATTACTTAATTACTAATTAAAAACTATTTAAACTAATTTAATTAATAAAAATGGACAATGAACAGTAATAATTAAGAAACTATTTTTTTTAAAATTCTAAATGATCTATAAAACCTAGAAAAATTATAAAAACCTACTGTTGTTAAAAAAAATTTAATAAAACTATTTATTAACTAATATTACCTAATTATTATTTAATATAATATTAATTATTAAAAACACTAAATGAAAAGATAAAAATCTAGGAAAATTATTACAAATACTACAAGATGTCAGGAAATTATTAACAATATAAAAATGAAAATTGCTTTTTGAAAAAGCTGAGCAATAAGCCAAATGGCTTAAATAGAAGCTATCACTTTTGTAAAAGTGATAATTTTGTGATTTTTCTTTTTGACAGATGTTTATATACTAAAAATATGAAACTTTAACAAAGACAAACTTTTTATAACTTAAAAATAAGCACTTTGCACCCCTAATAGCTTAACAGATCTTATTTTTGGATTTTTAAATATGAAAAAGCTATTAAAAAGCTACACAGTGAACACAAGGTAGAAATGAAGATGCAAAAAACTTATATGAACATAAAATAAGCCAGAAAGAAAGGAAAAGCACATTGGATAAGCTAAAAACAACAAATAAGCACTTATGCTAAAACACCGAACCAAACAGGCCTTATAAGGCTAATTCAAGCTTCTGTGGGGCCCACAAATAAGCTCAGAGATCCAAAATGAAGCTTGGACCAACAAGCTCATCTGGCAAGCTTTCAAATAAAACAAAACTTAAGGCTTAACTCCTACAAATAAGCTCTGTGTGAGCTTATGAAACTTTGCAAAAATTCAAGTGTACACTGACCTCTCATTATACATTGTCAAATGGGACAAACAAAAAACAATAAGCAGCCCTAGCAAATAAGCTTGAAATGGCAAAATAAGCCCTGAACTATCAAGATGGGTTGCTTGGCTTTCCAAAAAGCCAAGAGTCATGCACTGGGGCCCACTAATAAGCTCTGTGCAAGCTTATGAACTTTGGGGAAAAAGCTGTGCACA
>LBNU01016773.1:51257-64191 GCA_014162995.1 Artemisia annua | reverse complement strand
TGGATAATTACAACAAATGAAGTCTCCACAATTTCAGCTGAGGCTGTCCAGCACGATAAAGAGAGAAAAGCTAGAATGAATCCAACCGTAAACACGGAGCTCGAGCCCATTGTCGAGCAACTATAAAACATACAAGTATGAATGTGTATAAAGGTTAGAGAGTCTTTGAAGATATGTAAATGATCGTGTTGGTCGTGTGGTATTTATAGAGATCAAGAGCAAGTTATATGCTTCAAATATTTAATAGATTTAAATTTAAAAAGTGTAAATCAGATTGAAATTCAAACAATAGTGGGTAGAATTAATAGAAGAACAATTCAAGAGATAGATCGATTGCGTGAGAATCATGCAAGAGTTGAAATTTTTTTAACGAAAGATGCTGCCGTTGAACCTTCCATCTCTACACATATTTCTTTGACAATTAATCAAATTTGTATATCATATCCTAGTACAGTTGTTAGCTATCCATAACTACTAGTAACATAAACAAATAATCACTACACAAACCTTAATTCTGTATTAAAATATTTAATTATTTTGGTAATGCCACATTATGGCAACCAAGTATCTTCATTCCAGGCTGTGTGTGTGTTGTATAGAATGCTAAACAATTATACATGTTCTGTAACAAAGTATGATCGACAAACCATTCAAAGGCGCTTATAAAAAATATTTGCATTCGGGGTTCAATCATATTCTTTGCATGACATGCATGCTAGCTTCTAATTCCTTTTTTATTTTCAACTAGTTACATATACATATATATGTATATGCCTTCAAAATTACAATTTTCTTTTATTTGCTCATTCCATTTGAGCAAACATGTGGTTTATGTTGATGACATAATAATGGAATTTCCTTATCTGAATGCGTGGACTTGGTTAACCTGATTGCTCATCTAAGCCTTAACTCAAACCACAATACGCACGAGTGTGTACTTTTGATAATGCAAAGCTACTTCTCTGTTAAGGGCATGATCGAGAAACTTCATATGCAACAAGTTTCTCTTCCACACACCCTCACACCATAAGATGGAATAAGCTTCTCCAAATTAAGGTTAACATAGCTGCTTCATGGAGAGTACGCGGCGCTCAACAGAATGCCTACTAGCTAGAGTTAACATTGATAATAAGGGAATCGATCTTCACTCCACCAAATGCCCCATTTGTGATGATGACCTTGAGACGGAAAACCATCTATTTTTTACATGTGGCTTAGCAGAAAATATTCGGAAAGAGCTCTTAAAATGGTGGAATCTGCTTGTTATCTCTATGTATGACCGTCAAATTGTAATCAGCCTTAGAGATAACAAGCATATTCCACCATAGAGATAACAAGCAGATCTATTTTTTAACTGGATCGAGTGGTTTAGTTGCCCATGTAACAATATTTAATTTCCACTTCTTTGTAATTATGTCTAGCCTCTTGTTGGGCTTCTAATACATCTGTTGTTCTAAAGAAAATGATAAAGTGCAGTGTCAACCCTCGCTACACGATATATATCCTTAATTGAGTGACATTTTTTAACCAAAAATTTGTCATTAAAGCATCACTTTGTGACGAGAAAATGAGTGTATAATGACGGGGAATGACCACCCTTACTTGGTCACCAAACTTTCTTTGCCATCCTTTTGGCCATCTCTGATAATCACCATTTTAATCACATCAGTAAGGCAGTTTGTTTCAGCAATGATGGTAATCAAACCGATTTCCCCTCGGCAATCAACCTATGCTTTGAGACATGGTCGTCCAGTCTACATTCTTGGTTCTTTGGCATTTTAGGAATGGTGTTTGTTTCGACACCAAGCTTCCTCGGAAATATACTTTAAGCGATCGATGCGATTAAAACATTGTCACATTCTTAGATTGTTAATGGAAGGAGGAAGTGTGATCATCCTTTGACTGCTTTGATTTTAAATTCAGTCTTTGCTTTTACATACTTTTCGTAATTATGGCTCTAACTTCCTGTTCATTAGACTCTAAAATAAAATTAGGAAATAGACCAGTAATTGTTCCATTACAGTTGGCTTTGCAATTATTGTTTTGAGCTAATATATAATTCAAAAAATAAATAACAATAAAAAGATTACGTTGTTGAATATTTATTTGTCCAGGCTAATTTACACCTTTAAAGAAAAAAGAAATATTGAAAATTATAGACCGTACGTAAAGACATGCTAAAGCTTATAAATGCATCATAACTTTTATTTATTTATTATTATTTTTTTTACATCACATAGTTGGATAAACTCTTGTCTATTTCAAAAAAGAAATAATCCTAATAAATCATCAACTAAAAGAAGTTTTGCAATAAAAAATACATTCAAAAGGAATAATAATATACAATAGACACAAGGAGTAGGATCCTTTTTTAAAGTTAGTTTTAACATGACACGTTATTTTGACCAATTATATACATGTTAAATTGGTAAATACTTTTCTTTTAATCAAAATTAAAAGCCCATCCAAGCCTACATCTCTAGTTGCAATGATTAATGAACTAGAAAGTCAAATGATTGATTGGAAGTATGTACTATTGGATGACGATGGAAAGCCGCTTCCTATGCAAAAGGAGGCTATTGTGATATCGTCGGTAAGTAAACCTAGTACTACTATGGACAAGTAGGGGGAAGATTCAGATAATGATGAAGTCGAGGATATTGATGATGACATGGCTCGATATATGACTAATTCGAATCGTGCTTGTGGAGGAGCTAATGATGCAAGTCTCCTTGAATATGATGATTATGATAGTCAGTGGTTACGAGTTTGATGTTAATGACTTAACTGAGGAACAACTTGCCTCTGATAGGTTCGCTTCTTCAAGCTCCGACCATTATTGAAGAAAAAAAAAGTGCTAACGCGCCTGTAACGCGTGGGATATCTTTATCCGTGTTAGAGTTAGGAAGTAGTTCGAGTTCTGTTGTTGGCGTTTATTTTGGTAAGTTAATAAGATTCGTTTGTCTTTCTTATGATAGATTTTGTTTGAAGCACAAAAGGTGCGTTTGTTTGCTTGTTACGTGCTGCGATGTGAGATATCTTAATATACATCTGATCTTAGGCTTACCCACAGTTTGAGCAAATTTCTGTAAACGTTCTTTAGCCGCTATTCTTTGGAGGTTTTGAACTGTCTTTTTCGTCCCTAGGCTGAAATAAGAAAATACATTGTTAGCTCGCCTTGGGTTTTTAATTCGAGACCAAGCTCCGGCGTAAACATAAGTATTTGTTTGGTATGAACTTTAGTAAGAGAAAGTAGAGTGAGAAAGTAAGTAGCAGAGTGTATGAGAATGTGTCGTTCATCCAAGTGAACGACTCTATTTATACTACATGGGTCTTGCTTTACGACACGAGGATTGTGGAGATGAGGTTGTCGTCTAGATGCAGCATGAGAATCGATGTTAGGCACTAGCTGATGCTTTCGGAGCTCGAGTTGTCATGATTTCCCAGGTAATCGTTGTGGACCATGTATTGTTCCATCCGTACCTCATCGTACAACAGTTTTTAGCCTTATTGGTTGAGATCCGATGTAGACCAACGTCCATCGTCATTACTTCCAGACCCGGGACAACCTTCGTCATCCTAGCTACTCCAGAGGATCTTTCTAACGTGAGTTGGTCACTTCTTATTCTTTTGCGAAAGTGAGTGACTAAACATAATTACTCGTCCGGAATATCCGGAGAAGACTATACCTCATCACACACCCACCTATTATATGTACTCCCATACTCATCCAGAACTCGATACGTTTCTAAATTGGACAAATTTCGACTCATTACATAGCGATCAAGAAGCAATAAATACAACATAAATATAATCCAAAACAGTTTGCATGCATTCATGCATAATAAAATTGAAGTATTACATATACGTACGTCCAAAAAAGTATATTAGTCGTGTGGCTGGAAAGTATAAACAATATCCAAAGCCTCGCCTTTTAGATAACTTTATTAAGAGTTGTGGAGCAGCATGCTTTATGGAGGTGAAAGCCAAAGCAACAGTATCAATGTTCACCAAATCGAAATCATCAAACTCTGTAAGCAGTAAGTCCAGCCTCTACCGCTCTATCCATCTGATGCATATTTAGAAACTTGCCTCCAATCTTGGATAGAGCCCATACCATATTTCTGATACCTTGAGTCAAGCATTCTAGAAAGGTTGTCATAACAATAGTTACAAGTACACCCATGTTTCTACGCCATGCAAATGAAAGTCAGTTAGACTTTGTCATTGAAAGTTGATCCATGCTCTTAGCAATTGTTTTTTATATTTTGTCATTAATTGCCCTCTAATATTTATCCCAGATAAATATTAGACTTCGCGCAATTACCGTTCAATGCTTTAATGAAAATAACGCCGCAATTTCATTTCCTATTTATTCTCTTTTCATTTTGTGAACTCGTTTCTTATTTCCGCTTGCGTGTTCTGTTTGGTGTGCACCGGTGTGAGAGTGACCCTTCGACATTTCTGTGAAGACAAGCGCAAAAGCCGTTGTATTGTTTGCACACAAACCCTTCACTTATTAATCCCCTTATCTCTTTTTTCATTCTCTTTCCTTCTTGTTTTAAAGTAAAGAAACATAATAGGATTCAAACCCCTAGTTTCTTCAAAAGATGGTTGTTTTTCATTGTTTATAAATTTATCAACTATTGCCTTCTCTTTGATCGCCTTCACAGGAGCAATATCACATTCATCTATATCCTCTATTTCTTCTAAAGGAACAAAATTATACTCATTCCATACTATTCTCATTAGCCTTCCGCCCCTCTCCCCCCTTTTTGTACATCTTTTACTACAGATTTTGGTTTGCACGTAGTCTAAATCTCAGCTTTTCCTCCAAATTTCTTTTTTCCTAAAACATTATTCTTCTTCATTCCCTTATTTTTCTGACCTAGGTGAACCCCTTATCATCAATTCCACTTTTCTCCCTATTTAACCTTTCCCTTTCCATAAATTCTTCAACAGACACATGACTTTTGGTACACATACTAGTACTATGCCAAAACACATAGCATTGAGCGCATATTAGAGGGCTAGGTGCAATGAAGAAGTTGGGTTCGCCGAGCTGATGTGGCAGGTTCGCCACCCTCGTCGTGCCTCGCCGCCACACCACCCCCCCTCGCCGTGCCTCGCCGTTTCCTACCTCTTCACTGCCCCGGCGAAGATAACTTCTGACACAAAGCTGGAAAAGGGACGTTGCAATTTAATTTGGTACCTTTTTTTTTGTTACCGTTTTTTTTATACGTTGTAAATTTTTTTTTCTTTTTTCCTTTTCAACTCCCTATAAATACCACAACCTATTTATCTTATTTCACAACTTTTAACTCAAAATATTATACATATCAAAAGCAAGAAATATGAGTGACGACGACCAATTAAGTCTTGACTCATCGTATTCAAGTATTAGCGACTTTGGAGAGATAGCCAAGATAGAGATGATAATCCAAGAATTTGAGAACGAGCAAATGTTGCTAAACCAAGAAGCTGGTCCTTCACAATGCCGAAGATACATCCGGCGTGAACGTGAAATCGCTGAGCAACGTCTAAGGGCTGATTATTTTGGTGAGAATCCAAAATATACGGATGATAATTTTGTTCGCCGTTACCGTATGAGCCGTAAACTATTTCTAGAAATAGTCCAAGGTATTGAAACATATATTCAAAATAATCATCCTCTTCCTGCGCATTTTGATTTTTTTAGACAACGACCCGATGCTGCGGGTTTAATGAGTTTTAGTGTGCTTATGAAATGCACATGTGCCCTACACCAATTGGCGTACGGGGTAAAACCGGATGCATTAGATGAGTATTTACAAATAGGTGAACATTGTGCACGGGATTCTCTAGATTTTTTTACTATGTGCATAATTCATTTGTATTCAAAAGAGTTTTTAAGAAAACCAACCGAAGAAGACATACACAGATTATACACCGCACATAACATGGTTCATAAGATACCGGGGATGTTGGGAAGTATCGATTGTATGCATTGGGAATGGAGAAATTGTCCGAAAGAATGGCAAGGGCAATTTCATAGAGGTGATAAAAAAATATCCAACTATTATGCTTGAAGCTGTTGCTTCGTATGATCTGTGGATTTGGCATGCGTTTTTTGGTGTTGCAGGTGCGAATAACGATCTAACCGTGTTGTATAATTCACCGTTATTCGACGACCTGCTTGATGATATTGGCCCTCAAGTTCCGTTTGAAGTATATGGAAGAAAATTTAAGCATGGGTATTATCTAGCAGATGCAATTTACCCACAGTGGGCATCGTTTGCCAAACCCTTTACTATTGCAAACAACCCAAAAAACGCCGCATGGAAAGCAAAACAAGAAGGTGCTCGAAAAGATATCGAAAGAGCTTTTGGTGTCCTCCAATGTCGTTGGCATATTATTGCCCAACCGGCGCGTGCGTATACTGTGGCCAAGTTACGGAGAATCATGTACTCGTGCATTATAATGCATAATATGATTTTGAAAGACCAAAAATATGCAATAGCCGAAGCTGCCGAAATTTATATTCCTCCGACACCAAATTTACAAACGTCATGGATTGACCGTTGCGCAACGCAAAGAAGAAAACAAAAAGAACTACAAGATAAAGACACACACAAAAGGCTTCAACGATGTCTAATCGAGCATGTTTGGCAACAACATCAATGGGAAGAAATTCAACGTAACAGGAATATTTAGTTTCGTATGTTTTTTTTAGTAATGTATTTTTTTTTCCGTATCGTATGTTTATTTTATTTTTTTTTCTCGTATTGTAACTTTTTTATGGAAGATGAAATAATATTATTTTGTTGTATTGTGTTTAATAATTAGTGAAATGAATTTAATTTATTTGTTGAAATGAATAAAAAAATAAATGTGTAAGTGGTGGGCCCAAATGAAGAAGTTGAGGTTAGTTGTGAGTGAGGAGGGGGTTAGTTGTGAAGAGGTGTTGGGTGAGGTGGCACATGTGGGACCCAAATGAAGAGCCTTTGGCTCTCCACCGCACCTAGCACTCTTAGGGATTTCCAAAAGTACTCTACTTTGACATTCTTAACTCCCATAGCTTGTTTATCTTTCCCTTTATATACAATTTCAACAACATTCTTTGGTCCCTCTTCTACATTCATTTCAATAAAAACCCTAGCATATCCCATTCTCCCATTTCCATTGTTGCATATACTAGTAGTCATGGCATCCATGATCATTGGTTTCACCAGCCCACTAGCAATTGTACTCATTCCTTTAGTTGTCTATGCTTCCAATGGTACATTTAAAAGCTTAAACCATCATGGAATTACTTTAGGTTCTATCATTTCTAAATTCACCTCTGGACTCTATTTCTGTACAACCAGAGGCTTAGTTTTTACAAGTCAGGGTCCACTTTCCCATACTTTCCCCACATTCCATTCTCTTACCTAAACATGTCTCTCAACCCATACTTTCCCCACATTCTCTGCAAATTATATTTCATTTCATTAAATGGCATATTGTATCCTACAAAGTACCCATATAGAGTTAATTTTCATCTTAAACTTCCTTCATATACTAAATCTTCCTCAAATAAAACTCTCTTCCTACCATCACCATCAACTACTATAGGAATGAAACTAAGTTTATTTCCTATTTTTCTTTATCATTGTTGATAGCATTAGCATAAGATTTCCATTGATTTACCTTATTTCTACCATTAACGGCAATATCAATACCCTCTATACATTCTCATGCTTATTCACATATTCCTCATATTCATAATTATTTTCATTGCTATGCTTCACATCATTAGTATCAACATTTATATATGATAAGTATGCTTAGTATATGTACAATTAGTATGCATTTGATCAATATCAACAAACTTACTTACATGTTTTTCCTCACTAGCCACAACCTTCATGTCTGTTGGGAATTGTGGATTTGAAGATTACAAAACAAACAAGAAGAAACGAAGAAGAAGAAACAATAAAGACCTTATATGTAATAGTTAGTTAGCTTTCTTAGTAAGCTAACCTTATTAGGGTTTGTAGCCTCCCTCTATTATATAAAGAGGGTAGGCGTCTAGGTTACAAATCATCCATTCATAGATAGAACTCTCCCATGAGAGTCTAATAGAAACGCATAGAGCGTGTAGTAGATTAGTTGTAGTAGTTTATTTTATATTTTAATAAAGAAAACCTTGAAGTAACTTTGATTCTTATGTTCTTATTCCGCTGTGCTACATCATTGTTACTATATCCTAAATGGGCTTAAACGATTCTTCACAATGTCATTCCGAAATTCACCCTTATCAACATCATATCCACTATCCTGTGTTCCAAACACCTCCCCTTCCTCTATCTCAACCCTTTCCCAACTCACTAGCTCGTCCTGCATATCGAGAACCTGATCCATACTCTTTTCATTTCTAACACCATTCCTCTGACTCATAGTTCCAATCACATGTCCATCAAACTTCGCTGGAATCTTCAACCGCCGTTTAGATGAGCGTCGTGACATATTATCATTCAATTAGTTCAATAGAACATAAGAAACCCTAATTGGAGCTATAGAAATCATTCACAAAACTATGGATCAACTGATTGCAGTTTATTTCCACTATTTATTGATTAAAACCCTAAAAATTATGAAAACAAAAAATTCAAATCAATAGAACTATGAAATAGACAATTTTGAATCATTCTATTAGATGAGATTTTGGGTTTTGATTATTTTTCTAGAAGAAATAAGGATTTTAATGGAAAAGAACGAAATGCGAAAAAAGTGGGAGAAGTTGTTTAAGCTGTTGGAGAGAAAGACTACTCATTTTATGCAATTTGTGATAGAATAATAGTTTAGACATCAGTTGTGGAATGCTAATGAGAAAATTTCATGATAACAACACTTTATTCCACTTTCATCGTCTATGGAAACTCAATCTTGCCTATAACTAATTAAACCAATTGGGCTAGCTTAGTTAGCCACCAAGGGTAACTTTGGGGAGGTATCTTTGGAGAGAGCTCTCAGGTTCGAGTCTCACCATGGACCTTCAGGGGCGGAAATAAATAGAAGCAGGAGTGGGGTTTATCCCCTAAGGCGAAGGTTCGAGGCTTGCATACTGCCCAATTGAATGTCACTGTGGGCTCGAATCACTAACTACTAATTCGCCGTTCAAAAAAAAATCTTGCCTATAACTAGTTTGATGGTTTCGAACTTACACCCAACGTATTTTCGAAAAATGTCGCACATCTAAACCTGTCATTTTATGACTCCTGAGTATATTCACTCACGGACTATTTTTATATAGACCGTTAGTCTATCTAATGGTTCTTGAACTTCATTGTATTGTTTTTTATTATTCTTTAATAATAATTCACCGGGTAACCCCTTTACCCTATTTTTATATTTGGATTGTTTTATGTTCAAATCTAATTAGAGATCATTAAGCACTAAATTGACGCAACAGTTAGCTATCAGTAACTACTGGCATAAATAATCACATGCAACATATAACATTTTGTATTAAAAAACTTAATGAATCTGGTAATGCCACAATATGGCAAGCAAGAATCTTCATTCCAGACTTTGTTTTTTCTCCCATCCCTTTATGTGTGGTATACAAATATACAATACTATAAACATATGTACACGTTCTATATGTTGAACATATTATTTTGTTGTTTAAAAATTTATTCTGAAACAAACTTCACAAACCGCATTATAACGTGGTATGTTGGTTGATTTATTTAATTATTCGCGTTACACATATATAGTTTAGACTAGAGTTAAAAGAAATTGCAAGCTACGTGGTTTCCAAGCCACAGCCTTAATTGGCTATTTTGCATTATAGGAATGGTGTTTGCTTCGACAGTAAGCTTCCTGGAAAAGATATATAGGCAACGATGTAGGTATTCGACAACCTACAACCCTGATTACTAGAGCGGATGACTTCGATCGTAGAAGAAGACACACACACCAGCAGTTTATGTCGACAGAAAAGTAAAGGAGGATGCACAAGGTAATTACCCTTAATCGATTATTAGATTAAGTATTGAAAAAATGCGTGACTCGACCCCTCCCCCCTCACCTCCTTTTATAGAGATGAGGGGGGAGGACAAACCGACTTATACAAGGACTCCTAGTCGGCTATTACAATGACACGGGTTGGGCTTGGGACACAAGCCAACCAACCCGACTCCTACTTGACTAATAACAACAAGCTGACACTTAACACCCTAGACGTAACCGTAAGCTAATATAGAGACTAATCTTATAACAATTTCCACCTTAGGCTTTATATTAGCCTACACCGACACTCAGCAACTCCAAGCAGTGCTGAAACTTGTTTCCAGGTACCACCTTCGTCAAGGCATCCACAGCATTGTGTTCAGTACCCACCTTCAGAACTTCGACCGTCTTTGCTTCCAAGACATCTCTGATAAAGTGATAACGCACATTGATGTGCTTAGTCCTTTCATGAAAAGCATGATTCCGCGATAAGTGAATCGCGCCCTGATTATCACAATTAACTGCCACAGTGTTAAGCTCCACGCCCAACTCTTCCAAGAGTCCCCTTAGCCAAATAGATTCCTTCACAGCCTCCGTAAGGGCCATATACTCCGCCTCTGTAGTTGAAAGAGCCACCACGTGTTGTAGCGTTGCCTTCCAGCTTACAACACATCCCTGTACTAAAAACGCGTAACCTGTGATCGACCTACCTTTATCCGGATCCTTTGCGTAGTCTGAATCAACAAAACCTGTTACGTCCACATGGTTGCCACGATTTGTCCCAAACACCAAACCCACGTTTGCAGTACCCCGCAAATATTTCAAAATCCACTTCACTGCTTCCCAATGCTTTTTACCTGGATTCGCCAAATATCTGCTAACTACACTTACCGCATACGCTATGTCTGGCCTTGTGCATACCATCAAGTACATTAAGCTCCCAACCGCATTTGCATATGGCACCCTACTCATCCTTTCAACATCACAATCCCTAACCGGACAATCCTTCAACGACAGCTTGAAGTGCCCACCCAATGGCATCTGAACCGATTTCCCATTGTCTATTCTAAATTTATTTAAAATCTTAGAAACGTACCCGGATTGTGACACCCTCAGAATCTTGCGACTCCAGGTATTCGACAACCTACAACCCTGATTACTAGAGCGGATGACTTCGATCGTAGAAGAAGACACACACACCAGCAGTTTATGTCGACAGAAAAGTAAAGAACGATGCACAAGGTAATTACCCTTAATCGATTATTAGATTAAGTATTGAAAAAATGCGTGACTCGACCCCTCCCCCCGCACCTCCTTTTATAGAGATGAGGGGGGAGGACAAACCGACTTATACAAGGACTCCTACAATGACACGGGTTGGGCTTGGGACACAAGCCAACCAACCCGACTCCTACTTGACTAATAATAACAAGCTGACACTTAACACCCTAGACGTAACCGTAAGCTAATATAGAGACTAATCTTATAACAAACGAGATTGAAACATTGTCACATTCTTGGATTATTAACAGAAGTTGTTAGGAAGTTTTGTCCTTCTTGGACTATTTCGATTTAAAAATCAAGTCAACCCCTTTGTAAATTTCTTTAGCTCTAGCTTCTTGCAAGATTTCCTTATTAAAATTCCATCATTCAAAAAAGTGAACAAGCATTTGTTTTGTTCAAAGTTCTAAAAATACTTGGGGAATATGGCTATATGCATGCTCATCCTAGTATGTTGCCTCTCTAGGCTATTTCTTTTAAGGTCAAAACACTTATTAGTATTTTGAACTTAACAAACATGATCATCTAGTACCTGGACTTTTAATGGTGTAGAATGATATCTTAAACTTGACAAAATAGAATTTCTACTACAATATACTAATTAACTCAACAATTATTATTTTTTCTTTCTAAAAACTAATTTAATAAAGTCTTTTGTACTAAATAATGTATAGTAAAACTTTGGCTAGGTAAATTTATTTTCTCCTAATATTTAATTATTTTTCATTTTTAAAAATTAATGTAGTATTTTAATTATTTATTTAGAATATAAAGAACATATATATATATATATATATATATATATATATATATATATATATATATATATATATATATATATATATATATATATATATATATATATAGTATCTATTTTTACAATATTTCTAACGCACTACTCTTAATATTCTTCATATTATATTATTATATGTTTGTATTAAATAATTTATAGATCTAACTCATAACTAATTATATAAGAGATTTTGTAATTTTTAATTTAACGTATGCATATGAGAAAATAAATGGTTAAATAGTTATGGTCTCAAAATTATCTAAAACAAACAGTTAAATATATAATACGGATATTTATAGATCAACAGTAATGCGGTAAATTTACCTTCTATAAAGTATAACTTCAAATATATATTTATTCTCAATTACTAAATATTATATTATATTAATTAAAAAATGTAATTAACTAGATTTTACAATAATATGATTAACTATCCTAAATTTAACTATAAACCCTTTATGCCTTAGTAAATTAATTTTTTAGCTTAAACTAAAAATAGTAAATTATTGAGTTAATTTAGTATAAGATAGTAGTAATTCCAATTTATCAAGTTCGGGATACTATTCTGCACCCTTAAAATTCAGGGTACTAAATAATACAGTTTGTCAAGTTTTTTGGGTAAAGGGGAGTAATCCTGCACCCTGGTAAATATATTAACCAAAAAACTTTTAAGTACAATGGATATGGGTGAAGTCCCACATCTCAGCCCGTTACATAGGCTAAAAGCTTACATAACAAGATACTTCCTAATTTCTAAAAACTAGAAATCAAACCACAACTCAATGATAACAAGAACAACGAAATGAATTACTTCCTAGGGCCTTGAAGCTTGGTACCATACATGGCATTAAAAGCATCCAAATTACCGGGAAGATCATACACCTG
>LBNU01016773.1:35436-50232 GCA_014162995.1 Artemisia annua | reverse complement strand
AAAAAACATGCCAAATCTTGCCTATTTGGACCGGACCGACCGAAGACCGGACCGGACCGAACCGGACCGGACCGGACCGACCACATTCGGTCTCGGTCTCGGTCCGGGTTTTTACCTTAATTCGGTCTTCGGTCTTGTCGGTCCGGTCCGGTCCGGTCCGGTCTCGGACCGATGCTCACCCTTATTTAGTTTCGTATGTTTTTTAGTATCGTATGTTTTTTTTTTTCGTATGGTAACTTTTTTATTTAGATGAAATAAAATTAGTTTGTTGTATTGTTTTTAATAATTAGTTAAATGAATTTAATTTATTTAATGAAATGAATAAAAATAAATAAAGGTGTAAGTGGTGAGGCCCAAATGAAGAAGTTGATGTTAGTTGTTGGTGAGGAGTGGGTTAGTTGTGAAGAGGTGTTGGGGTGATGTGGCACCAGTGGGGCCCAAACGAAGAGCTTGAGCTCTTCACCACACCTAGTGCTCTAAAGGGCACTATTGAGACACAAGCCTTCTGGTGAAGACTATTTCCATTTATTAGTACCGACTATAAAACTTTTTACAAATGAAGAAAATTAAAGGCCGGAGTCCCTTTCTCACCCTGTCCTACTACCTTGTGTGTTTGGAAAGAGCTAGAACATGAATAGACGTAAATTTCACACACATGAGACATGCAGAAGGTATAAGTCGAACGAAAAATCTTAAATTAAATAAAAACAAATATTTCATAAAAAATAAATTGTTTGGCTATTACACAAGGCTTATAAGGGCTTAAGTTTTTAAAATACGCCAATTTATAAAATAAACTTTGTTCGTCATACATGTTTGTGAAGCTTTTATAAGTCATAAACCTTCATAAGCCTAAGGCCATTAAAAGGGACTTATGGGCTTAAAGCTAGTCAAATTACTTAAACAATTTTTAAAATATAATAAATTATCATGCAAAAACTATAAGTATATCTGAATTTAGTTTGATATGTTTTTTTACATTAATTAATTTCAGCTCCAACTAATTTCTCAAACAATTTTATAAAAAAATACCCTCAAGAAACTCCATATCAAACTTCAACTCGACTCATATGGAAATACATATTTTATTATGGTTGATAAAAGTTGCATTTACATTTTATTGATATTTTGTTTTCTATATATGCAGCCATACTTATAAATAATTTATACTACGTATTTCTTTTACTAAAAATGCGAAAAGGCTATAGAAGATCCGTGTGGGGGTTGGTTGAAAGTTGAGACCAAACCCGCGTGCCTTTAATGGTGGACATGTTAGACCACATGCCAATTTCAGACGCCTTCTATTTTTTTTATATTATCAAGGTCTTATATGCAAACATTTATATACTTCAGGGTCTTATTTGAAACTATAAAAAGTGTGAATTTTAGTCCACGATTCAAAGAACACATTGAAAATGAAACTTTATTTATTTATTTATTTATTTATTTTTTCAACAAAGAAAGGAAACTTAACACGAAAGTCGAACACGTTGATCCACCCAAACACGCACACACAAAATGACCAAGAATTCACAAAACTACAGGAACCACACAACATTTTTGTATAATTATTTGACTATGTATAACAACAATTATTAATATTAATACTATATGATATTATATTCCCGTCCCAAAATAAATATCAATATTCTCATTTTAAAATGTCGCAAAATAAATATATATTTTGTGTTTTAAGAGTGCTCGGTACAAGCCTTAGGAATAATATGTTATTCGCCTGCCACCTTCTGGCGTCACATTATCACCCTCCTAATAACATACAAATAACCAAAATACCCTCCTAAAAAAACAATAAAACTTTGTAGGGTCCCACAAAACACCCAACAAAAAATACTCATTTACTAAAAAAAAAGAATAACGAAATGTGTGTGAAATGGTTGCGGAACCAATTGCGGACGGAACGGTGCAGTTTGGCGCACCGTTCAGCTGTTATTGGTGCGAATGGCAGACGAAAAATCGTTTGTACCGTACCCTCTAACAAATGAAAAAAAAAGTTTATCGGGCGAAGAGGATATTTGAATATTTAAGAACGTCATGAGTGAGAAATTTTAAAACTTCTGTATTTAAAAAATGTATTCGAGAAGGATTAAGTATAAATTAGCAACGGTGCCTTTTTCAAGGGTATCTATATTCTTATTGAGTATGGATCTAGTGAAAAGAATTATTGAAATGAGAAGAGTGAGAAAAATTTTAAAAAGGGAAAGAGAAATAATATGGAGATGCATCTATTTTTGTGAGTGCATCTAATATTTGTGGTTGTGGTTTCTTCTTATTTTTCTTATTTTAGTTATATTTCTCATTTGATCCTTACTCTATTCTTATTTATGTGATAGAAATATATAAGAATTAAGAACAAAATTAGACAATATCATTACATCTCAAAATTAATAAAAACATTACATATTTTTGTTTCTTACGTTTCGCACAATTTTACACTTAATTAATTAATAACTTCTTTAAAGTTTGTAATAATAAATTCAAATGAGGGTAATATAATAAACTTGATCTATATTTCATATCTATTTTTGTAACCGGACATTTAGTTTGAGACAAAGCAAAAAGTCATGTATTTATATAACGGAATGAGTACATATAAAAAAATTATTAAACCTGTCAATCGACTATAAAATGTTAATCACTTTATAAGTTACACAAGAACAACTATAGCCAATCTCTCAGAGATGAAAAATGAAGAAGAAAAAAAACTAATAATATACATAGTTACACATTTAACAAAATAGCAACATTTCTTTTGATCTCAACACTCATAGTTACACATAGTCAATTCACGTGTTAGACCATGTGAATTCCTTTGTTGCTAAAAAAGTCAACACTCTTTCATTTTCGTTGATCTCGACACTTGCTTTACACAAATGCGAATTTAGTTTATGTTCGATTGTCCTAAAAGAGGCTAATATATGTTGCAAAAAATGATCGAAACAAAGACAACGCCTAACCTGAAAAATATATATAGATAGTTTTCTGTCTTGTGCGTCTAACTTTTTTTACATACATATGTGATACAAAAGTTTTTTTTTTTTTTTTTTGTTCATGCAAGACTTCGATAAACTTTCTATTTATTCGTTCGTGGTCAAAATAAGCACACTACTTAAGGCATGAAACACATAAATTATCAAAGTTGGTCAAACCGTGGTTAATTGACTTTCACTTTTTTGTATAATTATACTTCAATATCATAATCATATCACAGATATGTAGCTTAACAAACACTATCATTAGATTTATAAATCAAACCAGCTTATAAAGTTTGATTTGTTCTATTAATTATTTTTATAAAGTTTGGTTTGTTCTGTTCATTATTTTTTAACAGCTCAACCTAATTAAACATATAGAGTTTAATATGTTTCGCAAGAACTATTTATACATTGACTATCTGTATATCTATACTAGAGAAAATAAAATCTTAAAACTTTAAAACTTAAAAGTGCGTAATGTTGTTCGATAAAAATACTCTTACATATAAAAGTTAATATAATTTATTAATTAATAATTACAATTTAACACATAAACTTTCTTCACTTTCACAAATAAACACGCACATAAGTTGACGTTACTATACACCGCCATTGCTATGAGCGGCTAGTCGTCCGGTGTTTGAAATATACCTAGTAATAAAACTCATTACAAAAGTTAGTCTAGCAACGAAATACTAACGGGGTGTTTGGTTTATACTGGGAATCACTACAGGCATGGTAATTGGAATGGGTTTTAAAACCCACCACCTTTGGTGGATTTAGAAAAGCCTGGTTTCAAGAGTTCGATTCGTATTTTCAACTACCAAACAACTACAATTAGGATAAAAGTTATTCTTTTACAATAATTCTCTCAAACCACTCATGCCTAATTCTTTCATTTCATTTCTTTTGATACTATCTTTTGCTTACCAAACTTATGAACCAGTGACATAAAAGATTAATGGATGTCCCTTTTTTTAATCTAAAAAAAAGCCATTATTCAAATCACATGAAAAAATTGAGCTTTTCTTTAATTATTATACGCAATTTAATTAATATTTTTAAAATACCTAAATTTTCACCTAGTGAAACTCCGACTCTCCTAAAACTTTGGTGACACCTTGCTAAAATAGAAAAGATCATTATTCAAATCACATGGATAAATCATGCTTTTTTTTTAACTATGATACATGGTTTAACTGGTATTTAAAAAAAAAAAAAAAAAAAAAAAAAAAAAAAATCAACTAGGGCTGATCACGGTTTAAAAGCCGGACCAGACCGGACCAAAAACCGATTTGGCCAAAAACAATGGACCGAGGATCGGTCATGTCCGGGTTAGTCCAACAAAGCATAATGGTCAGTTTTGTGTATACCGAATCGTACCGAACCGATGACTAAATACGAAGAAAAAAGTGAACCAAAGACTGGACAGAAATGTAAGCATTTCGATCCGATCAATCTAGGTCGGTCCAGTTTCTCGACCGCCCGGTCCCCACACTATATAATACTCGGTCCAAATTTCAGCTAGTGAAACCGCAGCTCTCCCAAAACTCTGGTGTGACACCTAGCTTCGCTACACACCTTAAAAATGTCCAAAAAGTTGAATATATATTTTTTTTCTTTAAAAAAAAATATATAGGTAGAGCACCTAACCATGGTTAAAGAAAGTAGGTGCAAGTGACACAAGTGTAGTTAAGCCTTCATAAAAACCCCCTTCAAGTCAATACCTTTCTCCCAACTACCCCAACAATTTCATTTCCATCTAGAGAGAGAAACTTTATAAAAAAAACTTTATAAAAACTTTCTCTCTCTAAAACTCTCGAACCTTCCGTTAATTCAATTCAATTCAATTCAATCGCAGCTATGCAATCAACAACTTCCGTTAAGTTATCTCCCTTCGATCTAATGACGGCGTTACTTAACGGCAAGGTATCGTTCGACACATCAAACACATCCGATACGAATATTCCGTTAGCCGTGTTTATGGAGAATCGTGAGCTTTTGATGATTTTAACTACTTCGGTTGCGGTTTTGATCGGATGCGTTGTGGTGCTTGTGTGGAGACGGTCGTCGTCGGCGGCGAAGAAAGCGGCGGAGTCGCCGGTGATTGTTGTGCCGAAGAAAGTGACGGAGGATGAGGTTGATGATGGACGGAAGAAAGTTACTGTGTTTTTTGGAACTCAGACTGGTACTGCTGAAGGTTTTGCTAAGGTCAATTTTTTTTATAAAATTTTTTATATAATTTTGTGTTAGTTTTTATATAATTTGATTAGTTTTATATAATTTTATGAAATTATTTTGTTTTAGTTTTATATAATTTGATTAGTGATTGATTTTGTGTTAATTTTTATATAATTTGTTCGATTTGTGCGATTTGTGCGATTTTGATGATTTTTTTATATAATTTTGATGTAATTTGTGTTAAAACTGTGTAATTTGATTGGTGGTTGACTTTATGTTCATTTATGTAATTGTGAAGATTTGTTCCGTGTTTCGCCTTTTATTGACTTTGATTTGGTTGTTTGTTTATTAAAGGCGCTTGTTGAAGAAGCTAAAGCGCGATATGAAAAGGCGGTGTTTAAAGTGATTGATTTGGTGAGTATTGACTTTTTTTATTATAGGAGATGCAAATGGATTGACTAGATTCGTCGATACTTTATCCGGAAGTAGTATCGATTCTTAAAGCGTAAATGATTTTGTTTATACTTTATATAGGATGATTATGCCGCTGAAGATGATGAGTATGAGGAGAAGTTAAAGAAAGAATCTCTTGCTTTTTTCTTTTTAGCTACGTAAGTTTTGATCGTTTTTGGAATCTGGTATAATTAATTAAAGTTGCTTATTTGATACACGTCTTTTTTTTATTCAGATGTTGGGATCTGATAAGTTGGTATATATGATGGTATTATAATTGTAAAAGATGTGGTAGGTGGTTAATGAATACCTACTAATTGAATTCTTTATGATGATTGGTTTTGTAGGTATGGAGATGGTGAGCCGACAGATAATGCTGCTAGATTCTATAAATGGTTTACCGAGGTAAATATTCTGCGAGTTGTGGAATAGTAAAATGTGGTAATTGAGTAGGAGTTACATGCTAATTTTATTGTTTTTTTCTTACTCTTATAGGGTGAAGAGAAAGGTGAATGGCTTGAAAAGCTTCAATACGCGGTGTTTGGACTTGGTAACAGACAGTACGAGCATTTCAACAAGGTGATGGATAATGTTATGTTGTGTTCTTTTGATAAATTAATTAATTGTAGTATTATGAATGCTCTGTTGAATGTTAACTGATGCTGATATCACTTTTTTTTTTGCCTTGTTTTGTGTATGCAGATTGCGAAGGTGGTCGATGAAAAACTTGTGGAGCAGGGTAGGTTCATTTCTTTACATATCCTGTTTCATTTAAATAAGTGTATTGCTTTGTTGAGTGGGTGGTCATTTGCATTTGCCAGCTTATGTTTGTAACTTGAGCACTTTATGTTCCATAAGGAGACACGGGGAACTTCGTTTCAGTGAAACACCATGAAAGATGTGTTTTGTTAGCTTGTTTACTTATTTGGTTCTTGTACTCACTTAGCTCAGCGCTAACTCTCATCTAATAAATAGGCAGCTGGTCCATTGCTATCATGTTTAAGTTTGAAGTGTGATGATCAATGTTTTGAAGCTGTTACATTGCATTGTACTAGAAATTGATCATCACACTTCATTACGAATAGGGTGGTTATTTATGAATGTTAAATGATGCCATCCTCAATGTTACTACTGAATAGTATCTAGCAAGTTTATGTCGTCTATATTCAAGAAGATATATTGTTTACTACATTGAGGATGGCATCATTTGTTATTGATGGATGATTATTTGGTTCCTAGCTTAATCGGTGCAATGCATATAGAAATTGGCAATTTTTCTATCATGTTGTTTTATGAGTGCTTTCCCCTTTATCTAACGTTAGGATTTTCACTATCTACAGGTGCAAAGCGCCTTGTTCCTGTTGGCATGGGAGACGATGATCAATGTATTGAAGACGACTTCACTGCATGGTATTAGATAAATAAACTTTCTTTTGAATGTTGAAAATCAACTAGTTTTCAATAAGTGGTTGTGCGAATGAGTTAAAAATATTTTATTGAACTTTACTTCTTCAGGAAAGAGTTGGTGTGGCCTGAGTTGGATCAATTACTTCGTGATGAGGATGATACATCTGTTGCCACTCCATACACAGCTGCTGTTGCAGAATACCGTGTTGTGTTCCATGATAAACCAGAGACATATGATCAGGATCAACTGACAAATGGCCATGCTGTTCATGATGCTCAACATCCATGCAGGTATATAAGCTTGCTCATGCTCTATTTGTTCTAATTGGTAACCTTATTATATCTTTTTTAACCTGAAATTATCCTGTCTGTCTATAGATCCAATGTCGCTGTCAAAAAGGAGCTCCATTCCCCTCTATCTGACCGGTCTTGCACTCATTTGGAATTTGATATCTCTAATACTGGATTATCGTAAGTTACTCATGCAGTTTACTTGGTTACTGATATATGTATATCTCTTTGATGGAAGGAACAAGTTTATATGATATATGTTTGTTTCAGGTATGAAACTGGGGACCATGTTGGAGTCTACGTTGAGAATCTAAGTGAAGTTGTGGACGAAGCTGAAAAATTAATAGGTTTACCGCCGCACACTTATTTCTCAGTACACACTGATAACGAAGACGGGACACCACTTGGTGGAGCATCTTTGCCACCTCCTTTCCCTCCATGCACTTTAAGAAAAGCATTGGCTTCCTATGCTGATGTTTTGAGCTCTCCTAAAAAGGTATTATGATGCCTATACTTTGCAAGAACTGGCATGCTAACAACGGTTGTTTTAAGAATTCCCATCTGAATTTGAACTTGACAAATGCTTTTTATGCCTATGCACTACAGTCAGCTTTGCTTGCTTTAGCTGCTCATGCTACTGATTCCACTGAAGCTGATAGACTGAAATTTCTTGCGTCTCCTGCTGGAAAGGTTGGGATTTGTTTCATTTTTGTATACCTTGAATCAATGTTAATCTTTTTGATATATAAACTGATGTTCATTTCTTGCATTAATGTTCTTCAGGATGAATATGCTCAGTGGATAGTTGCAAGCCACAGAAGTCTCCTTGAGGTCATGGAGGCCTTCCCATCAGCTAAGCCTCCGCTTGGTGTTTTTTTTGCATCTGTCGCCCCACGCTTGCAGCCGAGATACTATTCTATTTCTTCTTCCCCAAAGTAAGTACATTCAGTTGGTCTTGTGTTTGCTACCACTTTATTGGCAAATATAAATAATCTTTTAAAGGACATCTTAAATTAATATGGATTTCTCGTTTCAGGTTTGCGCCAAATAGGATTCATGTAACTTGTGCATTAGTGTATGAGCAAACACCATCAGGCCGCGTTCACAAGGGAGTCTGTTCAACATGGATGAAGGTATTAGCTCATTTTCTTTGCTGGTGGCCGAATAGAGTTCAATTCGAACTTTGCTATGATATTAATCTTAACTTGATGGTTTATTTCAGAATGCTGTGCCTATGACAGAAAGCCAGGATTGCAGTTGGGCCCCAATTTATGTTAGAACATCCAATTTCAGACTTCCTTCTGATCCTAAGGTCCCAGTTATCATGATTGGCCCAGGCACTGGATTGGCTCCATTTAGAGGTTTCCTTCAGGAAAGGTTAGCTCAGAAGGAAGCTGGGACTGAGCTCGGAACAGCCATCTTATTCTTCGGATGCAGGAATCGCAAAGTGGTATGTTCAAAACACTCTTTCTAAAGGTCATAATTAGAGGTGGCATAATGAGTGGGGTCTGGTGGGTTGGCTAACATGTTAAACATGCAAATTATAGTATGCGGTCTGTTTGTTTGGGTTGACCTAAAAAATATAAATTTTATTATAAACATGTAATGTATCAAGTATGATTACAAAAGTGTAGTATTTCAATAATAATCTAATTGATGCTATTATTGAAACTGAGTTAGGAGGTGTTATGCTGTGAAAATACACTTTTGGGTGACTTTTCTTATTAGCAAACCTATTTATTTTACCCACCTAACTCCAGAGTCCTTACGTTATCAGGATTTCATATATGAGGACGAGCTTAATAATTTCGTGGAGACTGGGGCTCTTTCCGAGCTTGTTACGGCCTTCTCTCGTGAAGGTGCCACTAAGGAGTACGTGCAACACAAGATGACTCAGAAGGTAAATAAAAGAACTATCACAAGATCAGGCTTTTCCGTTTATTAGAAAGTTTCATCATTTTTTATATAAAAATGTTCCTGCAGGCTTCGGATATCTGGAATTTACTCTCTGAGGGAGCATATTTGTATGTTTGCGGTGATGCCAAAGGCATGGCCAAAGATGTACATCGGACTCTGCACACTATTGTGCAAGAACAGGTATGTTGAATATTTCAACAGATTAATTAATGTTTATTTAATTGTATTTATAGATCTGATTTTGAATATAATATTTGGCTATTTATATGCAGTATATTTTTTATTTACATAAGTTTAGGAGTAGGTGTATTATATGGCCACACAATCGGCTGAGATGTGGACGGATATAATTATATGGTGTTAATTACTTTAGGGTCCACTTGCTGTCTTTGTTACTTTAATGAGAACCAAATTGAAATAATACATCTTCTTTCTGGCCCATGAAAGCTGACATCATATTTTTTTGGAGTCTTATTAATTGTACATGTTCTGTCTTGATTCTAGTCCAAAACGGCAAAACCCTTCCATTTTAAATATTTGAGGACGGGTTGACATTCGACCTTATGTAGAGTGTGGCTGGGCAGGGGCAACCGTGTCAATAGACGTTTGGCCCGGCCCACCCCCAAATACCTTTCCCCTAATGAATGTGTTAAATAAACAAGATCAAGTTTTGAAGTGCAAGATTGGGGAAGTTTTATACAATATTAAAGACTCTTTAAGCTGATTGACAACCCGTTTGACCTACTTGACCCGTCCAACCGGTTTCCAGTTTAGCTCGTTGTTAAAATTTCACCCATATGACCCGTTAGAGGCAAAGTATAATCCTAATCGACTTGTTTACCATAAACTGGTCGAAAATGCCATCACTTTTGGACGAATGATTGAAAATTGTATGGGAGCTTGTAGTAACGGAATTATCTTCTTTATTAATTTCAGGGATCTCTAGACTCCTCAAAGGCGGAGCTCTACGTGAAGAATCTACAAATGGCAGGAAGATATCTCCGTGATGTATGGTAAATAACTATTTGAGGATGTGAAAAAAGAAAAAAAGAAATAAAATGAAACTTTGGTTAGCAACTTATTTTGGATCTAAGCGAATTTAGGAAGAAAGATTGCACTATCTTTCCTACTACCCGAGTATAAGAATGGGCTCATTTGTCATATTATTATTTATAGCTATGTGTTGAGAAATTCTTTGATATTCTTCTGTGTTATCTTATTCCTACCCTTTTTTTTTGTAACTTACGACTCATGGTATGAATGTTTTGCTTTTCTTTTCGATGTAATTTGTAAGGAGATACATATAACTTTATACATACAATATTTGGCTGCAACTGTTAGTCCATGTGGTAGAACTCTCTTTGTAATGAATTTACAGCATGCAAGTGCACTTTTGATATTTTATATGTCGGCTCTAGCCTCTCCGGTGTTGATGATTTCATGTGTAGGGCCACAGAGACAGATCTCCCGCATCTTTATTGGGTGATTAAATTAGTTGGCATAGTTCAAATGCCATGATTTACCAACAAAAAGTAGGATGCACTTGAAAAAACTTTACGAGAATTGGCATGTGAGGTGATGGTGATGAGACTCATGATGTCACTTGTCCTCAACTTGAAGGTTTTAAAATTTATAACTTGACTTGAGAAATGTCCAATAGAAAACTGTTAAAGCCAAATTTGTGCAAGTCGATCCTTGCTTCATTGATTGATTTAACAAGAACTCGATTGATATACTATTATACTGGAAGTCCGGAACTCTAGATAAATAAATAGATAATTGTGTGTGTGAAAACCTTTTTGTAAAAATTATGTGAATCTGGCATTGTTCCTTATATAAATGAGAGATGCTATGTTTAGGGGTGTTCATTAAACAGTTTAACCCGAAAAACCGCCCAATTCAAATAAATTTGGTTAATCGGTTTTGGGTTATGCAGGTTTGGGTCAGGTATTTGGTGCTAATCGACATCTTTAAATGGTTTTCGGTTTGGATTTGGTTGTTGAAATTAAGTTTTGGGTTCCACCCGAAAGCTTATTAATGTACAAGATAACTTTACATGTCAACAAAACTTCACATGGTAATTGATAGATAGGACATTGACAAATTCGAGTTCAAGTCGTCCTATTTCATCATTTCTTGTTCTTTCATTCAAATTCGTATATAAAACGTTTGTGTCATATAATTGGACTATAAACTGTTGACTTAACATCACTTATCTACGTTCTACGGAGTATTAGTTATTGTCAGATGTTTATACTATTTGTTTAGTTTTGTCTCGGTGTTGTACATGTAACGATTCACGAAAATGCTACTATTTTGGATAATAAGATAGTAATAAGACATTTTGAACTTCGAAGGATCATACACTTTTTTTATTTAGGTTGGCAATTTTCAACGTTTGTGACATCATTAAAATGCTACTATTCGTATATAAAATGTTTATACTATCTGTTTTGTTTAGTATCTATAAATACGATCAAATCTTCCTTAGCCATTTTCAAATTTGGTTTTAGGGGCTCCAAACCGATTAACGTAAGTTTAATACGGTTGTTTTGGATTGGTTTTGTATGAGTTTGGTTTTGGTATTGGGCGGTTTAAATATTTTCTCAAAACCGAATCAATTGACCTCTTTAAACCGACACACGACCGTTTGAACAACTCTATGTTCACATAGTTTTACACAAAAACGTTCACATATCGATGTGGCTTGTTCATCTTTTTATTTAAGACAATTAGAAATAAAGAGAGAAACAATTTAAATGGACAAGCTTGCCAACTCATTGTGTGTTTTTTTTTTTCAGTTATGTGAACATAAATTGTGTGTACCTCGAAATTTGCATTTTAGTTATTAATCTCACATAGATCCATGAAATGGAATACTCAATTAAATTAGGTTAGGTGCAGTGGTAATAAATATTATCATCGATAACTCAGCGTTACATTACATTTTCACTACATAACCAACAAGTTTTAATAAGACCATAACATCACCACTCAAACATAACTCACTTATACACGCAGTTACCCCACAAAAACCAACATCACAACTCAACAACAACCAACATTCACAAATTGGTTGATGTATAAATCTACTTCTCCATTTTCCTCACTATAGACGCGTAGGTTGAGGGAAGGTTTTATAGGGCGGACACATCAATAGAGGTCATCAATGCGTGGATGACCTCCCGATTACACATACTTGGTCATCAAATTGCAATCAATATTATGTTGTCTTATGGTGATATATTGGTTGGGCGTGTTGACTGAGCACCCGTCAGCCCCCATATTGAACCCATCCCTACTCATAAATAGATAAAATGATTAAAATGAACAAATGTATGATATTGTGAGAAAAATAAACATTTATGCAAAGTACAATAACCCTTAAAGTCAATAATCCTTTCACAAAATTACAACTATGATTCGATAACTTGCATCTTTCATTAATTTTCTAAAATGCAAGTTATAAATAAGGCCCGTTTGGTTTGTAGGTGGGTTTAAATTGGATTTAGATTGGAGAATGTTTTGAAAGATTAGGGAAATGTTCGAGAAAAAAGTAGGAGAGAGAATATATATTATAAAATAAATATATACTCCTAATTAGAAAAGGAAAAAAATATATAAAAGTGCTATGGATAATTATTAGTGGATGTCCATATAACTCATAAGAGACCCACGGCCCAGTTAGGGTTTTTACCCTACTCTTTATCTTATATATACCCCATTGTATCTCTTACAATATTGATCAATAAGAAGAATATTCATTCCTTGAATTCTTGTTCACAACACGTTATCAGCACGCTCTAATGATTCTTGATTTCGCGAGATGACTACGTCCGTAGCAAATGTATTAGTGAAAACGTGCCTATCTGATTTATGCAATCACAAGAGGTAAGTTCCCTGACTTAAATTAATAGAATTAGAAAAATCAACTAACTTTATTAGTACTTAAATAAAACTGATATTGTTTGACAGTTACTACTTTGATTGTTTATATTATATTCTTTTCTTGTGAGTTTAGTGATGTAAGAATTAGCTATAGCCACCGTGGATGAATCTTTTTGCAATTAAGAATTATTATCTCAGTTGTTGCATGTTTATTTGTATATTAATAATATATTAGGCAATGGTTAATTAAATCTCGTATAATATTAGTGTTTCATAGCAACTGAATCCTTATTAGCATGTTAGCATGTTTGAGTGATTTTTGGGTTAATAATAATTACTGTAGCAACTACTATTGATTTCTTGTGTTCGGTAACTAATTACTACATCCAGTATATTATGATAGAAACTCTTCAAAATAACTACCGCATATAATTTTTATTTATTTATTTATTTATTTCTGATTGGTGATCAACTTGTCTTATTGGTTAACTATTAGCCCTTATCAAGTTATCAGTGATCACATGGGTATACATGCACTAAAACTTATGAACAGGTCGAACCCCAATATATGATACAAATATAATACACCTTCTCTTGATTTTACTAACCATCTCACTAAAACTCATTGTTGTTGTTTTTAGTTGGTTAATGTTAAAACTTATATCGATTGTTAAAAGTTTTATGCATTATTTTTCTAACCCTAAACAGCGTAGTTGAACACTATTTAAATTTGTTGTAATTTGTGCTTGTTTAGTAATAAAATAAAATTCTAGAATTAACAAGAATGTATTGCAGTAATTATTCATGGTATGGATAGTATACTTGTTACTTGTTCAATTGATTGATACTTTAGTCTGTTTAAAAACCTTGTGACGTCACCATTAACGACTAAGCGAATGTTTGGGATCTTTAATAAGAAAACATGATTTGTCTATTATATATATCTAGATCAGAAAGAACAATATTGATGATTGTGTGATAGTCTTGAATTTTTTTTTTATGCATGTATGACTTACTAGTTATAATACCTGTGCACGCACAGGATTTTTAAAATTTCGTTTTGATTATATATTATTATCGATTAAGAAATGAATCACTTAACATGTTTCAATTAGTTTTACTTGGAGGACTAAAAATTAAAAATCATATGTATATATGTATAATCTACCTATTATTTTAGGAGAATGTTTTTGAATTTAAAATTATATTTTATTATTCAAGCAAAATCACATGATTATACTTGACTTGCATGAGATATTAGTGAAATATGCTTTTCGCAGTATAGTAACGTAATAACCTGATTAGAAACTATATAATCTTGCTTAATAATTCTCATGTACATACTTTAATTCCTTTACAACGGCCAACTATTAGTTTTATTATTATTACTATTTTTTTAATTTTATTTATGAAACATCACGTTAATGAATAAAGTTAGGTTATCACCTATGTAGTTTTTCTTTTTTTATTTAGGAGGTGATTGTTATCATATAAGGAATGTGATGCGTGATTTTTTTATTTTCTTTTTATTATTATTTTTTTAAATTGAAGGAAAACACCTTCTAAATTAACCAATGACTATATAACCCATTATTATTATTATTATTATTATTATTATTATTATTATTATTATTATTATTATTATTATTATTATTATTATTATTAT
>LBNU01016773.1:19112-35096 GCA_014162995.1 Artemisia annua | reverse complement strand
TTTTTTCTAAAGTTATTAAAAAATATGAAAACTTGTAATTTTACACTTAGCTCCATATATTTTATTTACAATTCAACCACTAAAGTTTTATTAATTACTTCCTCTTTTTTTAAGTTTTTGTTTTCATAAATTTGACACATATATTTTTATGCATTTATTTTCTTAACCAAATTTCTCCACCAAATTTATTAAGTTTGACTAAAATCAATTTAATTTTGACTTTCTATTGACCAATCATATTGCTCGATTTCGCCTACGTGGCAAAATCGAGCTCTCCTATTGGTCCAATTTTTTTTCAATGAGAAGGGTTTTTCAAAAACACTCCGAAATGATGTAATTCTTTTATTATATAAAAGATTTATTTGTTTCCTGCAAGTATATCTAAGAGTTATGTGGCAATTCTACTTGTAAATGCATATCATTGTTCTGTTTAAATACGAATACGAGGCGTAATAATCTATGTTGAATCATTGTTCTGATTAACTCAAAAGTATATTCATAAGTGTAGAAGAATAAAACGGATTAATTTAAGTGGATTGTTATAGTAGCACCCAAGTAATCGTTATCGAATAAAATAACGAATCAAAATCAATCTAATTAATTATTTTGATGTGGAGTTTATGTTTGAATGAATTGAATCTGATATGTATTCTTGTGACATAGATTTTGTTTAATTGTTCATCATGTTTGATTAAGAGGTTTAATACTAGTGATATACGTTAAAATTTTATACTCTATTTTGGTCCTCACTCCAAATTTGCCTTATATCTTCAATTTAAAAGTTCGAGGAGTAAAAACTATAATATAAGATGTTCTCTTCCATTTGTTTATGAGTTAATTTGCTTATTGGGGATACTAAATATGCGATCTCTATATTGTTTGTATAAATTGCCATATAAGTTGCCTACACTCTTATGCTGATTAGATTATGTTAAATTTGAATGTTACTACAAATGACTGTATTATTTCATAAATGATTGTATAGTCATGAAGGGTATGCTTAACTTAATTCTGGGGTTTTGTATGTATCTTTTGGCTTGTTGATATTTAATATATATCACATTATATGGCTTTGATTGCATTATAGATTGTACTTTCAGTTTTTTTCACATGTACTGTATTCAAATATTTGATTGGAGAGGTATTTGTTTAAATGTGATGTATTAAGTTTTTCATATTATTTTATGTTTAAATAGAAAGTGCAATCTAAGCACATGTGGTCATAAACAAGAAGTTTATGAGCCAAGATTATTTTATTGAGTGGCATGACCGGTTGGACCATCTCGGGTCAATGATGATGCGAATGTATAGAAGAACTATAAGTTTCTTCAAAGATAGATTTGATTGTTCTCAATGGAATGGAAGTTAATTGTTCATATATCACCACCATACATATAAAGTTTTGGAAAGAATATAATGGTGGATGTATGTAGGCCTATACATCCGCCATGTGGATCATTTTGAGTTTTAAAATCGATGCATCGTCAAAATGATCATCAAATACGCAACTTAAAGTTAGCGTGATTAGTGGCTCGACTTATAAAGTACGAGCATTGTTTTCCAAATTATATTATTGAGAATGGTGGTGAATACTTCAAAGTATTAGGCGATTATTGGAATAAGTGTTTGAACTTAAAAGTAGCCCGAGTTCATACGCAAATTGCTTTTGTTGAAACGTTTATAAAACGTCTTCAGTTGATTGCAAAGCCAATAATATTGTGAGAATAAAATGTTTAGTTTATGGGGCATGTTATCAACATATGAAATTCGCATATTGCCATTAATGTATAATGAATCCTCCCAAATAGAATGGTTTTTGGTCATAAACCATATTTCCCAAGCGAGATTTTGGAATTTTACAAAATGGAATGTTGAAATTAATAATTCATTTAGAGGGAGAGATTGAGCAGCGAGAAATTTAGAATGAATTATAATGTTGATCCTCACACGAATATGAAATGGGACAATTCATTTATCAGATCTAGTAATTGCCAGACAAGTTTAGACAAGTTTAGTGACCTAAATTAAGTGACTAGATCATACGCTGCTAGTGCTCCATTTATAATGTGTGTCCCAACATTAAAACTAATGATTGGTAGTAAGTCTATGACACGTCTGCAGCGTGATAGACTAATCGATTCCGAATAAAAGTCCTTGAATAAAGTGATAAAATGGAGCAATTAAGAAAATTAAGATGGTCGAATCGAGGTAATAAAGACCCCATAATATTATCTTAAAGAGAAACTAGACAAGAAGGTTATTGAAAACCGCGGGTATGTGAAAATTTTTAAGGTCTCAATAAATGATAGAATATAATGTCTAGTAAAGTGTGGAATCGAATAGAACTAAAAACGACGTCGATAATATTGTATATAATAATGCGCATGATAAATACAAGGTGGGGATCTCGAATATCTGCAAGAAGTGCAGTTTTATAAATGAATGGCCAATGAATACAAAGACACAAATAACAAATGAAAAGATTAATGTTATGTCTGGCAGTATGAGAAATAAGAATGTGTCTAACATAATAATACAAGAGCTCGTTTGATGTTGAGATTCCTTAATGAATATAGAATGCATAAATCACGTGTTATGATTCTCGAGAATACTAATAGATTAAATTGAACAAGGTTAGTTAGTTTTTGCAAGAGATATGGGTTTATATTTTACTAACCCATCAAAACAAGTTTAGTTAGTTTTGCAGATGCAGGATATATGTTACCATGATCGGTCTCAAGTTGGATATGTTTTCACAAGTGGCGGCACTATTTCCTAGCGTTCTATAGAGCTTACACTCGCGGCTACTTTCTCAACCATACATCAATTCTGGAAAGGAGATACCAACTATTGCATGTAGATAATGTAGCATGCCTTGCCATATTCAAGAAATGTTACATCAAAGGCGACAAGACGCTTATTGATTATTTCGTGGACCTATTTACAAGATATCAAGTGATGTAGTTATCAGAGGGAGATAATACGCGCTGCACTCTTTTTTGTCCTTAGTCATTGTTTTGTCTCACTGGGTTTTCCTGACAAGGTTTTTAATGAGTCAGCATTTCCTAAGCGTATTAACAATATGGACATCCAAGAGGGAGTGTTATGGATAATTATCAGTGGATGTCCATATAGCTCATAAGAGGCCCACGGCCCAGTTAGCTATTAGGGTTTTTACCCTACTTTTTATCTTATATATACCCCATTGTATCTCTTACAATATTGATCAATAAGAAGAATATATTCATTCCCTTAATTCTTGTTCACAACAAAAAGTAAAATTTAATTTTGATAAGATAGAGGAGCATAAAATATTGATTCTCAACGGTAAAACCAACCAATTTATCTTGAATCATTCAATTGGTTTCCTGACAACTTTTAAAACCGTATCCCATACCAAAAATGAAACAAACAATTATTAAGGGCTCGTTTGGTTAGTGGGTTTTGAAGGGTTTGGATTGATAGATATTTAAAATCAATTGTTTGGTGTATTTTATTTGGATTCAAATATGGGTTTTCTGACAATTTTCAATTCCCCACTACGTTGATAGGTTTCATGCAAATCCATCAATTATTTGGTATATTTTATTACATAAATTTTCTCCACAACATCTTTCCTCATCTTTTATTCACTTTTTCATTTTTTTAATTTAAAGTTATAAACTTTTTTTTATTTATTTAAAATAATATTTTATCTATCCTCTAATATATTTTCTCTCTTTAAATCCAAATACAAATACAAATCCAAATCCAAATCCAAATCCTAAACCCATCTTCAAACCAAACGGACCCTAACTGTCAAATCAAATCAATACCCAATCCAAAGTGGGATACCAAATGTAACTATCCTCCCGTTAAGAATTTAAAGTCTAATGGCCGTTTGGTTTATAAGAGAAAAGAAAAAAGAGTAAATAAATATTTAAATATACATTTGAAATAAAATTACTAACTTCTTTATATTAAAAAATGTATAATGGAGTGAAGTAAAGCAGATGAGTCCCACTAATAATAAAATCTAACAAGGTGTTTGTTACGCGGGTTTTGGCCACTTTGAAATGGGATGGGCCTAAAAAATTAGGGGGCGTTTGTTATGGGGTTTTTTATGGTGGGGATTGGGTTGATGCCCAAATTATGTTGTTTGGTGTACATGCATCGGACTGAAACATGGGAGTGGTACCCAAAATGTAAAAGTAGACCCACTACCTCGGTTTTGAAAATTTCTTTTGATAACTTTCATTTACAGTCACATATTTGTATATATGGTACAATTCTCTCTTGCTTTTTAATTTTTTATTATTAAAATATTACAATAAATAAATTATAAAATCTTTTTTACATATTTTTCTCTCTTCTAAATTAAATCAAAATCCAAATTCAAATTAAAATCCAATTCAAATCATAATTCTAAACCCACCTACAAACCAAACGGACCCTTAGTTTGGTACATGTGTCAATTGGTATCAAACAATGAAATTCTAAAACTTCAATCCGGGCATAAGGGGTGGTATTTGTGGTGAAATTCTTACAATACATAAACTCTATATTTCACCCAAGAAAAGTATAACTATTTGTTACGGTTTTATATAGATAAAAAATAAAAAAGATAATTTTCGTCAAATTAAATTGAATGTTTTGCTATTCGTAATTCTCATGGTTATGTTTACAAGTTATATAGTCAGGTGATAAGAGCTCCGGGTACGGTGAGCTGATGGCTTCGTGCCATGCCATCAGCCCAACCATACGATGCCACAACCATAACCCATCTCGGCTGTTAGCCTCTCGCGCCACCACCACCAGCCCACGCGGTGGGATTTGTCGATTTTTTTTTTCTTTTTTTCTTGTGTATTTCTTTCTCTTGTGAATTTCTTAACTGCTCTTTTCTTCAATTTATTTATTCTTCATATCAACCCTTTCCTTCACTTCGAATGTATTCGATCTTCTGGCGAATGACCGCAACAAGTCAAACGTCATGGAATTGTGATTGATTATGAATTTCTTTGTGATAATCGATTATGGATAGGTGATGACTGATTATGGATTTGGGTGATTAACAAGTTTTACCAAAGTGTAAAACGGTTAGGTGATGACTGATGATGGTAAAATATACTTTGGGATAATGATGAGTCATAGAGAATAGAGATAACAGCTGGTGAATTTGTGTACGCTTTGTGTGTTGGTTGACAAATAAATTGCTATGTGCTGGATTTTAGAAAGTTATGTTAAACTTATAAAACCCATTTTCATATTAAAAATGTATTTTTTTAGTAGTAATTTTACACAAGAAAACTAAATAAAAATAGGTGGAGTTATATACATTAATTTATTTACAAATGAAAAATAAAAATAAAATAATAAATAAATCCAACGGCACCACAAAAACTGGTGTTATGCTAGGTTGGGGGTTTTGGTGCCATAACCAAAAGTGGTGCCATGAGAAAAAAGTGCTGAGGTGTCACCACTTTTTTTAGTAGCACCACCTACGGCACAAAACGTTACCTGGCGCTCTATGGGTGATATATTTATTTTAGCTCACGTGTTAATTAATTCCAATAATCTGCTACTTCACCCCGTCAACCAATAAAAAGACTCCATTCAGCCTCACACAGATTGCAATCCGACGGTCCACATTCACTCTCCAATCGTTTAATCCAACGCACCAAAACACAGTTCAAACAAACACAAAAACTCACTCGAACCACTATAAAACAGACCCACCTCCATTTCACAAATCACATTCAAATCAAAACCAATTTTTATATAAAAAGAATATATAAAAATGTCAGGGAGAGGGAAAGGAGGGAAGGGATTGGGGAAAGGAGGAGCGAAAAGACATCGTAAAGTGCTCCGAGACAACATCCAGGGTATCACCAAGCCTGCTATTCGTCGTTTAGCACGTAGAGGAGGTGTGAAGAGGATAAGCGGGTTGATTTACGAAGAGACACGTGGCGTTCTCAAGATCTTTCTAGAGAATGTTATCCGTGACGCTGTCACCTACACTGAGCACGCTCGCCGTAAAACAGTGACTGCGATGGATGTTGTTTATGCCTTGAAGAGACAAGGCCGTACTCTCTACGGTTTTGGTGGTTAAATTAATTAGCTGCTGTTTGGTTAGATGGATTAGATCTGGTTTATTTTGTTAGGTTTTGTTATTATTATGAATGTATTGTTGATTAGAAGTGATGTATTCTAATTGTAATGATGTATTGTTTACGCAGTCAACGAAATTGAAGGTCTTATTCGGTTTATGGATTTGTTTGTGTTGTTTATTTCCTAATTAGGTTTAATAGTTCAATTTTATTCACAATCAAACATATATCACTTGTAAGGGATTCTACAGGTGTTCAAATGTTTTACATGAATGGTTTTGAATAGACAACTCAGTTATGGTCTTGAGCTAGTATTGGCATATATGAATTTAGGTGTTAGGTAAGTAGATCAATTGCAAGTGCTTAACCTGCTGATTGTAAGTTGGCGTTTTAGTCGTAAAAGTGCTTGGATTGTGGGCAGAGATAGGAACAAGCTTTTCAGGTTAGAAGAGTGATTTTCTGGCATTCAAGACTCGTAGATATGCCTATGAGTGGGGAACTGGGAATGGGGATCGAGCCTGAGGTAAGTTGGAAAGGCTTTTAGGCGATGATAGATATTGGGATTAAAACGCCAAAAGCTTCAGTGGTGGATTTTAACTTTTAAGAGACCAAAAGATTGGGGGACCTATCTGTTCTACGTATTTAGTTGGTGGCTTAGTAAGCAAAAAATTTTATTCTACGTGATTGATTACGATGGGGTCAGTGCTCTAAAAGAAGCTTAAATTGTTATAACGGCTTTGTAAAGAAGTTCAACTTTGGTGGAAAAATGATTTGAGGTATGCTCGGAAAGTATAAGTTGACGTGACAGAGGGTAAACATGGTCTGCTGACTCAGTGAGAAGGCGTATGATTTATTCAGGTGGAAGCATCTGGAAGGGATTATGTTTGAAATGGGATTTGTCTCAATATATGTTTGCTGTATCGGAAGTTGTAACGGGTCTGTAATGCTGTCTTTACTAAAAAAGCTTCGGTAGTGAATTTTACAAGTCTGCAATATTCTGATAGATATGCTAAAAAAGTTGGTTGATCTGTTGTTAATAGAGGCTATACAGTCTAGTCACAATGAGTAAGGAATTATGTTAGGAATGGAGACCAGATGTTAAGTAGAGTGAGCTCATTTCTGAAAATCGACTTTGAAAATGTGTATGATTTAATCAGCGGAAAGCATCTGGATGCGAGTCTGTTTTGAAATTGGATAGGTTTGGTGATCAGAAGCTGTAACGGGTCGTCTGCAAAGCTGTCATTACTCATTGGGTCTCTCTATCGACGCAATTTTGAACGTATGACAGGTCGAGGCAGAAAAATTCAGCTACTATGTCTTGCAAACTGAGTGCTTGAATGTATTAATGGAGCATTAAATGGTATGGAGATTGGTTTGTTTACTGCTATAAGCGTTGATGCTAAAAATCAGCTGCGAGCTATGATAACCAACATGCTGTGGTTAAATGCAACTTTTATAATGAGCTCGCACTTGATCTGGAACTTTATATTTTAATTACTTGCAGCTCTAATGATCAACTCTTCCATTTAGTGACTTAAAGTTTGTCACCTTATTGCCACACTCCTAAGTCCTAACAACGATAATCTCTCTCGTATATGCTCTTAGCAGAACTGATGACAAGTAGTAGCATAAATCAAGTATGAGATTTTCATGTTAATTAAATTCGCCTATGGTTTTTGGTACAACACCCAATTATCCAAATGAAATACTATTAATGTATGAAGTTCTGGTGTTGACTATAACGAGTCAAGCAGGGGAGTTTATCTAATACTCTGTAAGAGGATATGTGAAAGCCAGTAACATCTTAAATTAATTAAATACTTTGAAGGGAATAAGACAAATTTAAAGTATTTAACAAATTTAAAGTATTTAAGATGTTACTGGCTTTCGAGAACTAATTTGTTGTGTCTGGATGATTAATGAATGGAACACACGTGAATAGGAAGCAAAAGGTTGGAGTAAATTTGATGTTAGATTCTAGGCTCCAAAAGGCCTAGAATCAGGAAAAAGTTACATACAAACAAGAAATATGATAAGCATTTAAGGTTGATAAACAAAGAGACACGTCTGTTTAGCTTGAGCTGGAAAAGACGACTAAGAATGTTACAATAAGCATAAGGCCATTGCTTGAGCCTTGAAGGCTAATGACTTGCTTCTTAAATTTAATGAATTATAGATGTAATTGTATAAGTCCTTCCATAAACAGGGCCTTCCAATGGATTTCGGAGGCCCTGTGCGGTAACGATAAGGAGGGACGAATTCTAATGTAAAATATAAAGAATGGTCGACTATTTCATTCTCAAACATGCAATCGCCACTTGATGTTTTCTTAATCTTGTATTTTGGTTGTAATGACATAACATCCTTCGGCAACCAAATACTTAAATTATTGCATATGTAACATGATCAAATATAAAAGGGAGGCCCAATAGAATTGGTGGCCCTGTGCAGCTGCTCCACTTGCATAGGGCGTTCACCGACTCTATCCATAAATAATATGAAGGCAGATAGGATGCGACTACCAATCTGCTCTAAGATTAGCTAAACATTGCAAGCTTGAACGTTTTGAAAGTCAATGAACGCAGATAGGATGTAATTATCTTAAAGTCGATGTACTTGAGATTATTAAAAACTTTTAAAATATCAGCTAAATGTTTGGGTTTTATATTATATTCTGAAGACAAGCTCTGGTACAAACCAAGCATCTACAAGTCTACTCCAAACCACAAACAATGCTTTATATTAATCTCTGTTGAGCATGTGCCAACATCCCTCATGGACACATTTTGTTTTGTGAGAAGTCAAAACTTAGTAAATAAAAAAGTTAACACTCCGGATGTCAGCCTGTAAAGTAACGCCAAAGGCTATGTCTGAAGTGTACAATGCACCAGCCGGGAATCGAACCCGGGTCTGTACCGTGGCAGGGTACTATTCTACCACTAGACCACTGGTGCTTATATGTCAAATGTTAGATCTTCATATAATATCTACTAGTATTAGGTACATTTTGTTTAGCTAACAAAGTATTTGAATGGAAAAACATTACAACTTTTTAAAGTTCATGTTGATTAAAAAGCTAATACACCTTATATTGTGTATGCGAGATGTAACTTTAAGAATAACGAGTAGGGCACCGGTTCGCCGCGTTGCGGCGGGGCGCTGTAGTTGCCAGAAAATTTATTTAAGATTTTAAGATGGAATATTGATGTAAAAAGTTTCCGTTATTCATAATGTGTTCATAAGGTGGCTGTTTGGTTTTCATAGTTAAAACTCCTAAGTTATAGCTAATTATAAAGGTGGCTGTATATGCTAACTATACTATATGTGCAGTAATGTAGCTACAGGTAAGACTCTTACATATATTATGAAGTGTAGTTAAAAAGCAATACAGATAGCACAGATGCAACAATAAGCAAAGAAACTAAAGGATGCAAAGTAACATGCAAAAAATTATACTGCAAAACAAAAGGCAACAACCATATGGAACATTAACAATAACAAATTCATTACCTTTTGAAGCAAACAGTGTGTTGAGGATCTGAGATTTGGTTTATGTTCAAATGTAAGTATGTAACCTTACATTTTTACCCGGCCAGTGGCATCTTTCGAACAAGGTATTCTGCCCTTCTTACTACACTCCTAACTTAGGTAATCTCATTATCTTATGCCTCAAAAGAACTGGTGAATTGAGTAGCATTAATCATATGAAATTTACATGTTAATTCAGTTCACCTATGGTCCTTGGTACAACCCATGCATCCAAATAAAAATATGTGAAGTTCTAGACTTCTGGTGTCGATTTATTACGAGTCAAGCTGGAAAGTTAATGTAACATGAGCTTGCTCATAGAATTTACAAATAACAGTCACAATTTTGCTGTAAAAAAACACAGCTGAAGTACATAGATGTTTGAGTCTTAGGGTGACGAGCATATGTGAGAATTGAGATAGTCCTTTTTACAGATATTTGAGGCTGCATAAGTTCCAACGGAACTTCAATATATGAGTGTTCAAACTTCAACTCTTGTCAAGAACTAATTCCGTCAAGAATGAACTATTAGAGGAATAGACCCAAGCCCGGTTTGTGGGTTTAGAACTAAACCCCGTCGGTATTACTTTATTATTAACCAATAATGGTAAAACCCTAGATACCCGAAACCCAAAAACCGGGCTTGGGCCAATTCCTCTAATATGAACAAGCATCATCATAAACTTTGGGCTGCGAGAACAGGCTAGGGTGGTAGCATGACAAATTCATAGTATATTATTTTATAAGAGGCTAAATAATTGCTCGATAGATTAACGTATGAAGACATTGATAGATCAAATACCAGAACTCTAAGCAATCGGGTTTTGATGTTTTCTCTCATGCTTCTAATTAAGCACTCTTGACACGTTAATTGGTAATTTGTAATGGTGGTCAGGAAACATTCACTTGCATCGATTGTATATGCGTCAACACCTATTTCTAACTTTGTAGTTGTTATTCCCACATAGATCCTTGAAGTGAAATCTGACTACTTCATATACTCTGACACAATGTAGCATATTAAGCTGAGATGAATATCATCTGAGAAAAATCTTTAAAAATGTACCATACTTGTCACAAAAATTATTTCCGTGTAGCGAACAAAAAAAATAGCTTACAAAAATTATTTCCGTATAGCGAACAAAAAATAGCTTTTTGATGTACTGAACTTTCATTTTTTGGCCTTTTTTTATGTACTATTGACATTTTTGCCCCTCAAAATATTAAAAGTCCAAGGGCAAAAAAGAAACGAAAATACATCAAAAAGGACAAAAATGAAAGTTCAGTACATCAAAAAGCTATTTTTTTTGTACGCTACACAAAAATAATTTTTGTGACAAGTATGATACATTATTAAAGATTTTTCCCATATCATCTTGTCTAGAAGGGTGTTTCTTCTTTAGTTAAAAGGATAACTAAAGTGTTGCAACGCCCTCTAGAGAAGATATAAATTCTTAATTTTCTTTTTTAAGTTTCTATAGTGTGCTTACTCATTACATATTGAGAGAATACACAAAGTGTGCAAATTACATCTCTTATATATATATAATAACAAGAGAATACACAAAGTGTGCAAGAGTAATAGGAGGACTTCATTTTAAAATCAAGCTTTCTAATAGGTCAAAAATTACTATCTAAATTTCATCCACCAAAACAAATATTTATAAAAACATATGTGTTAATTTTGTAAAAAGAAAAACTAAAACTAAAAAGGATTAATTAATAAAACTCTAGTCGTTAAATATAGGTTTAAGTAACTTATCATTTTACATGTTTTTTATAACTTTATTAATTTAATAAATACCAATATTTTTATACTCCGAACTCTATTCTTTAAAAATAAAAATCAACACATATATTGTTGTTATTTATAAATATCATTATCATTATATATTAAATTAAATATATATGCATGGAATTATAAATATCAAAATGAAAACACGAGTTACTGTGATATATAAATGAATGGGAAATGATTTGCACACTCTTAAAATTTATTGAGACTAGACAGTTGTACTTTAAGTATAACCTGCTTTTAACTGCTAGTACATTGGAGTGTCCCAATAAGATTTGGGAGTGTGTCAATCACTTCCCTAAATGAATGCACAAGATTGTGTACATTCTATATATAACAACTCATGTTTATTGCTCTTTATGAGATTAAGTAAGCATGCCCAGATAAATGTTATTTTACTATCCGCGTTCAATAATGAAATGCCCGGAATTTCATTTTCTTATTTTTTTTTTTACAGACATCCTATTCCGTATAGGGTAATTTCCTATACGCCGTATTGGCTTATACACCATATAACATTTAAGCCTATATGCCGTATATTGAACTTCTGCAACTCGATAAAACCTCAAATCTAAAAAACTTACTTCTTATATCATATAAAAGTTGTCTAAATACATGTTTCACTTTAACAGCGCGTGGTAGCTACATTTTTATAAAAAAAAAATGGGTCTTAACCCAAACACTCCTTTAAAATCTATAAAAATCTACAAAAATACATGAACTTGTCTATAAAATACTTGATACAACTTTGACTCATTTTGGGGAATTCCAAATCGATAATATGAGATGGGTGAGAAGTACGATGCCCTAAACCCTAAACCCGTTACTTGCACCACATCAACACATAGTTTGTCTAATGAATACCTACTTAAAAAGGGAAACGTAGCAACATAAGCCAAGTCTTAGTGAGTAAACGGAGCTAAACTAATCTGAAACGTAAACATAACATGAGCTAGTATCGGCTATATCCGAGCTATGCTAACATGCTAATATCCTGCTATCTTCGGAGCTAATATCGGCTATATCTGAGCAATACTAACATGACTAATATCCGGAGCTAATATCGACTATATCCGAGCAATACTAACATGACTAAAATCTGGCTAATCCCCGGAGCTAATATCATTACATAATCATACCCAACTAACTCTGGTACTAACATCATAACATAGCTACACAACATAGCTACACTACTAAACGTGTTAATTCTAATCCTTTACTCACCTTGTATATGAATGCAATCTATCGAACCACAAGCATGCCTTGAGCTTGCGTAGAACTAATTGTGTTTAGATTGAACAAATATCATTGCAAATTCAAATTTTGTTATACAAATTATTAAGACTATTAGCCGTAGATCTGTCTATGAGGGGAGATCTGATGTAACTTGGAGGGTTATTGGTCAATACAGATATTAAGACCGAGATGCCAAAAGCTTCACCAATTAAGATTAGTCATCTCGATCATAATGCTATATCCTTAAGATGGAGTCTTATTCCCTTCAAAGCATTTAGTTAATGGCTTTCAAGAACTAATTTCTTGTGTCTGGGTGATTAATGAATGGAAAACACTTGAATAGGAAGCACAAGGTTGGAGTAAACTTGATGTTAGATTCTAGGCTCTAAAAGGCCTAGAGTCAGGAGAAAGTTACATACAAACAGGAAATATGATAACCATATAAGGTTGATAAACAAAGAGACACGTCGGTTTAGCTTGAGCTAGAAAAGATAACTAAGAATGTTACAATAACCATAAGGCCATTGCTTGAGTCTTGAAGGATGATGACTTGCTTCTTAAACTAAATGAATTATAGACGTAACTGAACAATCATTCCATAAAAAATATGAACGCAGATAGGATGTAACTACCGATCTGCTCTGAAATTAGTCAAACCCTGCAAGCTTGAACGTTTTGAAAGTCATTGAACGTAGATAGGATGTAATTATCTTAAAGTCAATGTACTTGAGATAATTAAAACAACTTTTAAAGTATCAGCTAAATGTTTGATTTTTAATTACTGCGAAGACAAGCTCTGGTACAATTCAAGCATCTCAACGTCTACTCCAAGCCAGCAACAATGCTTTAAATTAATCTATGCTCTGCACATGTCCCACTTTGTTCTTGTTGAGCATATGCTACCATCCCTTAGATGGATGCGTCTACAAACTCATTGACACATTTTGTTTGTGAGAAATCAAAACTTAGGTGCTCGACAAACTTAAAATATCGTTGACACATTAGTAGGCTGAGGAGAAACCACTAACTAAAACAAAATTTTGTTACTATTAACAAAAAGCATTAGAAGAGTAAAAAGCATTAGAAGAGTTCAGCAAGAGTAAATAATGAAGTAATATAATTTCGTGTAAAAACTAACAAATTTATTTTCATAAGTTATCAAACAATAACGGGCATTTAAGTAGATGAAAAAGTTAAAAAGAACATTCAAGATGGTCACCTTGGATCGATCGATAAACATTCACTTGGATCGATCGATTGTATATGGCTCAATACTTCTTTGCAACTTTTTAGCTGTTAATCCCACATAGACACATGAAGTAATACTTACAAGTTTATATACTGCAACAGATTTTATTATGTCAAGTTGAGTTGAATATTAGGCTCTCACGTATTGGCGAAAGATATTTTATAAAAATTACGATATCAGCCGTCATTATGTGAAAAATTAATAAAAATTCACTTTTTATTTCTTTTTATGTGAAATCTTAAAATATAAATTCTTAAACCTTTTTACAAAATTTGATAGTGAGCCTCTTCACTACTTAAGTTATAACGAAATATGAACTGGTGGCGAATTAATTCTTTTTATGCGAATTCTTATGCTTTTTGTTATAGTAGTAAATCCTAAACTTGAACCATATTACCTTCAGGATTAGTGTGTATATTGTGAAATGTCGAAATGTCACTTTTTTCATTCTGTTAATCTTTTTTGTTTGTTTAGATTATTTTTTACTCTTGTTGAGCTCTTGCTTAAATTTGTGACGTTTAATTTTTAAACAATTTGGAGGCTGTCAAAACGAAAAAATGTTAGATAAATGTTTTCCGTTACTAGCAAAATATTGTGTTAAACAATTCGGAAGCTATCAAAACGAAAAAATGTTAGATAAATGTTTTCTGTTACTAGCAAAATATTGTTTTAGTTGCAACTGTAGTGGTCTCTTCTCAGCCATACGACTTTTCTAATGTAGTTATGTGTCAACGATCCTTTAAGTTCATCGAGCACCTAAGTTTTGACTTTTCACAAACAAAATGTGTTGATAAGTAAGTAGAAAGTACAGTCTAAGGCATTGGGATGGTGGCATATACACAACAAGAGCCATATATTGTGTGGTTTACATAGACGTGAATCGTCAAATGAAGTAGGACGCGTGCAAATATTAGTTTTATAGAATTGAGCGTGCTTTCGAGTAAATGTTTAGATAACCACAAATCTATCTCACATATTTTAAGCAAAACTTGAACTCACAACCATTTGGTTGAGGAGTTTCTCGCACATCATGAGATACCATAAAGACACAGGCTCGTTGGTTATAAAGTTTCAAACGATTTTATTAATGAAAACTCAAAGATTACAAACCAAACTATTCTCAAACAGGGTACAAAAGCTTGATCTCAATCAAGTATAACACCAGAACATAAGAGAGTGAATAATGTGTTTTTCTGGATGATTACAACATGAGAGAGTAGATCAATATATAGAAGAGATTAAGCATAAGTCGTTTTCCAGCAAAGAGACAGGAAAACGGCTAGGGCAACAACCAAACAACAACTGAGCATAAGAGACACCCTAACGGGTGTATATCTTCCATCATTTACATCTTTAGTCCCTCCATGCTTTCTTCATAAGCAATCAGCCACAAAACTTTGAGAGAAGACCAAAAACACCCCTCAATGTATAACATAACTTCAAGGAGCATCAAATGGGACTAAAACTGAAAAGGAAAATATACCAAATTAGTCCTTGTTGTTAATACCAGATATCGGATGAGTCCTTTTTTCCAACATCCCCCCTTCATCTGATATCTGGTAGATGTCAATAAGCCCAAGTTTTTTAACCAAATTTTTGTGTTGATCTGTATCCAACCCCTTGGTAAGGATATCTGCAATTTGATTTGCAGAATCCACCTTAACAGTTTTAACCACACCTTTCAAAATCTTTTCCCTAACAAAGTGCAAATCAATTTCAAGGTGTTTAGTTCTTTCATGAAACACAAGGTTGGCTGCAATTTTGATTGCAGAACTGCTGTCACAGTGAAGTGGGACAGGAAGAAAGTTTTCAATATTTAAATCCTTTAAAAATTTTAAAATCCAAATTACTTCACTGGTTACTGAAGCAAGAGCTCTATACTCTGCTTCAGTTGAGGATTTAGAAAGAGTAGATTGTTTCTTGCTTTTCCAAGAAACAAGATTGTTATTCAAGAAAACACAATAACCAGTTACAGATCTCCTGGTAATTATACATTTTGCCCAGTCAGCATCAGAGTAAGCTTCAAGAGACATACCTGATTCTTTGTTAATCTGAATACCCATACCTGGAGAATCTTTGAGATATCTCAA
>LBNU01016773.1:3810-18285 GCA_014162995.1 Artemisia annua | reverse complement strand
GCAGAATTATGGGTTCTGCTAGAACTTCCAGTAACCACTTGCCTATGGGACTCCTCACTACAGATAATAGCATAAGCACCTTTGACATCAGGTAAGGGGTCCCTAGATAGGATGTTGCTTCTAATTTGCATATAAGAGTCATCAAGCCCCATTAAGAATTGCATAAGTTTCATAAGTTGATTATGCCTTTTAAAGTCATCTGCAGCATGACAAGTACACCTAGGCAACTTAACCATGGCATCAAATTGCTTCCACAAAGTACTCAATTTGTTGAAATATTCAGAAACACTAGTACCATTCTGAGATAAAGAATTTATCTTATGATGCAAGTTAAATGTCACAGACCCATCAACTCTATCAAAAGTGTCTTTTAACTCATTCCAAACATCACTAGCATTTTTTGAAAAAATTTGACCAAGAAACAGTTCTTGTGAGATGGAATTCAGAATCCATCCCAGCACAACAGCATTAAGTCTGTCCCATTGTCTACCCAAAACCTCATCAGTGTTAGATCTCCTAAAAGTACCATCAATAAATCCAGTTTTATTCTTACCCTCAAGGGCTAAGAGCATAGCACATGACCAGACATTGTAGTTTTTAGTTCCCTTTAATTTTATAGACACAACAGTAAGAGAAGCAGAGTCATTAGGATGAAGATGTAAAGGGTGACTTAAGTCCAGTTTACTGATTAATGTAGTGTTATTATTATCAGGTTCAGATTCATCATCAGTATATTGAACAGACATGATTAATCAACAAAAAAACACAAGCACGCAATGTAAGAGAGAGAAAGAAGTTCACAGGCTTCCGTACCACTCAAGGTGGCAGGTCAAGGGCTTTATCTACTAGCAACAAAAAAAATACCACAAATCAAACAATATCAACTTCAACAACTCTCACATCCTACTCCCCATCACTAAACAGAAAAAAATAAACAACAGGAAATAACAGAGAGAGTGTGCGAGGTGTTACACAGTACGCAAGATAAGTAGCAGCGGAATAACAGCCCTACTATACTCTAGATTCACTTAGTCTAGAGATATAGCAGGAAACAGCACGAACCCAGAACCAGGATCACCAAACCCTAATTTAGAAATTAGGGCAAATCCAAGTTACCACCTCCAAACGACAGATCAGCACCAAATACGTGAGTAAACCCCACTTAATTAACACCAGAGGCCTTCAAATGACAAAAGCCCCAAAAGTTTCCAAACCCTAATTTTCAAAAAAATTAGGCGTTTTCAAAGAACCTTTAGATCTGACAAATATCTAATCAAATCTTTCAATTAGCACCGTTTAAACGACTTATAAAAGTTAATTTTGAAAAAACCCCAAAGTTTTATGAAACCCTAAAATTTTAAATCGATATTCAGAGCAAGTTTATGCAACCTGTCTCTGATACCATGTAGAAAAATATAAACCAAACGATTTTATTAATGAAAACTCAAAGATTACAAACCAAACTGTTCTCAAACAGGGTACAAAAGCTTTATCTCAATCAAGTATAACACCAGAACATAAGAGAGTGAATAATGTGTTTTTCTGGATGATTACAACATGAGAGAGTAGATCAATATATGGAAGAGATTAAGCATAAGTCGTTTTTCAGCAAAGAGACAGGAAAACGGCTAGGGCAACAACCAAACAACAACTGAGCATAAGAGACACCCTAACGGGTGTATATCTTCCATCATTTACATCTTTAGTCCCTCCATGCTTTCTTCATAAGCAATCAGCCACAAAACTTTGAGAGAAGACCAAAAACACCCCTCAATGTATAACATAACTTCAAGGAGCATCAAATGGGACTAAAACTGAAAAGGAAAATATACCAAATTAGTCCTTGTTGTTAATACCAGATATCGGATGAGTCGTTTTTTCCAACATGATCTAAACAAAAAAGAATGTTATCAGGACATTTGAGTAAACATAAAACCCTTACTCCCTCCGTCCAAAATTAATAATCCATGTTTACTTTTTCGGATATTATAATTTAATTATCCCCTAATAAAGATAGCTAGAAAATTTGATTGAGTTTACCATGTTAACTTTGGTTGAAATTAATATATTCAAACTTCAAAGAACATATAAATTAATTAATGGTAAACTTGTCATTATACAAAAAAGTAAAAAAATAGAAAGTAGCGTAAATTTCGTTTTGAGGCTTCTTTTTTTAGTTATCTTGTTAAGAAGGCGTATCAAAAAGTAAACAAATAGAGTATCAAAACTTAAAGTACTTCATATGTGTTTTTTGGCAAGAGACAACTAATTTAGGACAAATTCAGTATAGACCTGTGTCCGATTCCTGCCTAGTGCACCAATTATCTTTTGTAGACTTATGTCACCAACTACATATGCGTGTTGGAGTAGTTTTAACTTTTAAGTTTTTGATACTCATGGCAAGGTACTCTTCTACGACTAGACCACTCATGCTGACATGCCTAATGTTACAACCTACATTTAACATCTCCTAGTTTTAGGCACATTTTGTTCAGCTAACTTGTGGTTCTGGTGTGACTCTTGATGCAACACTTACGAGTTCAATTTGTAGTCATTGTAAGAAAATAGTTTATGCGTTATGGAGGAAAAATGATAAAAGTTTGAGGATTAAATAATATATAAAATATTAATTTAATTGTGAATCTTGTTACCATTTTTAAGGGAAAAATCTTTAAAAATGTACATACTTGCCAAAAAAATGACTTTTGGGTAGCGAACAATTTTTTTTCCTTATATGGGTAATGAACTTTCATTTTTTGGCCTTTCTGATGTACTTGTGACATTTTTGCCCCTCAAGTTATTAACAATCCATNAGTATGGTACATTATTAAAGATTTTTCCCCATTTTTAATCAAAGGTATATACATGCATTAAAAGTAGCATAGATAACAACATGAAATTATCAATAATGTAAAGAACTTGAAGTCGTTTGAAGAAGCCGACATGATTGTATTTTGCATCACTAGCATTTTAAGCACACCTTTCATTATACGAAATTAGTAACTATTATTCAGATTGTCCTGAACTATAGTGGTGTAAATCTTTCTTCCCACTTTTGGGAGGAAGATGAAAGAAGAGAAGTGATTCTCTTCTTTATCACTTCTTTTCTCATATCTTGTAAATGAAGCTCAAGAACAGAGCCTTATAGACGAACTGTCCTCACTTCCATTGGCTGCTGCTTCGTTGATAGGGAGAAGCCATGCCTCATTTCTTACCACGTCACTATCAATGGAAATTCCGGAACACATTCCAAACAATACTCGTTATCTGCACTGCAGTATTTACTCCGATCCTTAACAAATGCTCGACTAGTTACAACTAATGTAACGAGTGCGCACATTATAAAAAGTTAGAAAAAATATAATAATATTCAATCTCGACTTAACATGTTACACTCTATCAGGGTATATCAAGTAGTAAGATTTCACTTCGTGGATCAATGTGGGAATAACAGCTGAAATGTGAGTAGTAGGTGTTGGCATATACAATCGATGCAAGTGAATGTTTATCGACCACCATTACTATTTACCAGTTGACGTGTCAAGAGTACTTAATTATAAGCGTGAGAGAAAACAACAAAACCCGATTGCTTAGAGTTCTGGTATACGGTTTATCGATATCTTCTTAAATTAATCTATGGAACAAGCATTTAACGTCTTAGGTGTTGTTTGTTTCATTAAGATGTTTTGGGTCTGAATCTGACTACCACATCTTACTGGTAAGAGGTGGTTGTAAAGTCTGAATCTGAATGAAATAATGTTGTTTGTTTTTTTATAATTGTCTAAATGGTTTTAATTGTCCGTTTTTAAAGTACATATTAAACCATAATACATGAATAAATAACTTGAATGTGACAAAAATATTTGGAAAAAAGAAATCAATTTTCAAGTTTCACAAAAACACGGTTACGGTTCGTCCCTGTCAACAAACATGTTATCTCTTCAACAAACGTGTTTTCTATTCAATTTGTCGGTTTCGCGAAAACTAGCTTGGCGCACACAAAATTAATACTATACAAAATTGGTTCCCTAGGCTTTTTGTTTTATAATTGGGCTCAACTAACAACTCAAAATGTATCCAGAGTAAAATTTGGCCCAAACAAAATTGAACTAACCAAATTATCAGCCCAACTAATTGACCTAACCCTAAACCTAAATATATAATACCCTAAATCCTAATCTTTCTCTTCAAAATATACACATACAAACCAGACGCCACCAAACTTTTCTATTCTCATCATATCTTTCATCTAATCAAAACAACAATCTCTTTGATATTTCCTTTATAAACCTCACTAAACATAAACAAGAATACCGTATAGTCCATTCTTTATTTCGAACATAAACCATACGAACCCTTTAATCCAACTTTTCATTTTTTTCTTCATTATTTCGAGACCAGATTGGTGTTTTTGTTATGGGGTTTTGATTTTCCAAAGATTGATGATGGGTTTGTATCAAAGATCTTTATTTATCTTTGTTCTTTAAGGTTGAAGGGGTGTTAATAAGAGGTAGTCAGATCTTTTCACCACCTCTTACCGAGTTAGACATATTAGCTCTTACCGCGTCTGACTCACGATGAAAAAACAAACAACAAAAAGGTCTGACCGCGTCTGACCGGTCAGACTCAGATGCGATTCAGACATATTTTGCAAAAACAAACACACCCTTATATTAGTTAATTCTACACAAGATCCTTGAGTATTCATACACTGAAATTTCATTGGAACTTGTGCAGTCACAACTCACAATTATCTTTATAAAGGACTATATCACATATGCTCTTCACTCTGAGACTCAAACATCTATGTATTTCAGCTGTGTATTTTAGACAGCATGTTATTTGTAAATTCTAAAATCAAGCTTATAGTCCATTGACTTCCCAGCTTGACTCGTAAATTCGTAATAAATCGACACCAGAAGTCCAGAATGTCACATATTTTGATTTGGATACATGGTTTGTACCAAGGACCATAGGTGAACTTAACTAACATGTAAATCTTATATGATTAATGCTACTCAATTCACCAGTTTTTTCAAGACGTAATACGAACATGAGAGATTACCTAAGTTAGGAGTGTAGTAAGAAGGGCAGAATACCTTGTTCGAAAAATGCCACTGGGTAAAAATGTAGGGTTGTATTTGATGAACTATATAGAGATCGAGATGAAGAATTGATAGAAAGTGAAGACGACATCGAATAAACGGAATAGTGGGCATACTTTGTGAAAGGATAGCTGGATTCTCCTTGCCTTCAACACCCGCGAAAGTATAAACACATATGCTAGTAAAATGATTATTACTAGAGCAAATTATGATCTTTGGTGTCTAAATTTTGTAGTGACAATGTTATGGAGTTCGATTACTTTTTTTCCTTGTTAAAAGTATCATATTTCGTTACCATGGAAACATTTATGTGATAAAAGGATTATTCTATTCTAATATACATTTAAAAAAAAAATATATATATATATATATATATATATATATATATATATATATATATATATATATATATATATATTATTGCCTAATTGTTAATGCTAATGTATAACATGGGATTGTAAATAAACTCGGAAGCTTTTGATGTTGCCTTGTGACTTAAAAATGTAGTCATGGTATTATTCTTAAAGTTGTAAGGGAGTAATGTTTTTTCATTCAAATACTTTGTTGGTTGAACAAAATGTACCTAAAACTAGTAGATATTAATATAGATCGTATAAATGCACGGAAGCACCAGTGGTGTACAGACCCTGCCACCACTAAATAGTACCCTGCCACGGTACAGACCCGGGTTCGATTCCCGGCTGGTGCACTTATCAAATCAACTGCTGAGTTTGACGTGCCATCACATGCGGCAGTTAGTTTGATATAACTTTTTTTCGGTTCTTAAATATCTTTTGTGTTGATACCTTGTGAAAATGAATATGTTCTTACAGATTATTTACTCTTGTTGAACTATTCTAATGTTTTTTGTTAATAACAGAATATTGTTTTAGTTGCAACTAAAGTGGTTTCTCCTCAGCCTACTAATGTGTCAACGATATTTAAATTTTATCGAGTACCTAAGTTTTGACTTCTCACAAACAAAATGTGTCGATGAGTTAGTAGACGCATCCATCTAAGGGATGGTGGCATATGCTCAACAAGAACAATAATTGTGGCTTATATAGGCATGGATCGTCAAGTGAAGTGGGACGTGTGGAGAGCATAGATTAATTATTTAATTTAAAGCATTGTTTGTGGCTTGGAGTAGACATTTAGATGCTTGGTTTGAACCAGAGCTTGTCTTCACAGTATATTAAAATCAAGCATTTTTTTTTAATAATCTCAAGTACATTGACTTTTAGATAATTACATCCTATCTGCATTCATTGCCTTCAAAATGTTCAAGCTTGCAAGGTTTAACCAATTTTAGAGTAGATTGGTAGTTACATCCTATCTGCGTTCATATTTTTTTGTGGAAGGACTGTTACAGTTACGTCTATAATTGATTAAGTTTAAGAAGCAAGTCATAAGTCTGTAAGAACACTAAGACTCGAGCAATGGCCTTATGGCTATTGTAACATTCTAAGTTCTCATTTCCAGCCCAAGCAAAACCGACGTGTTTCTTTGTTTATCAACCTTAAATGGTTATCATATTTCCTATTTGTATGTAACTTTCTCGTGATTCTAGGCCTTTTAGAGCCTTGAATGTAACATCAAATTTACTCCAACATTGTGCTTTCTATTCACGTGTGTTTTATTCATTAATCACCCAGACACAATAAATTAGTTCTCGGAAGCCATTAACTAAATACTTTGAAGGGAACAAGACTCCATCTTAAGGATTTAGCATCATGATTGAGATGACGAATCTTAAAATCCATTGGTGAAGCTTTTGGCATCCCAGTCTTAATATCTGTATTGACCAGTAACCCTCCAACTTACATCAGATTACGCAGATCTCCCCTCATAGACAGATCTACGACTAAGAGCCTTAATTTGTATAACAGAATTTGAATTTGTAATGATATTTGTTCAAACTAAACAGAATTAGTTATACCCAAGAGTTGAGCATGCATGCATACGTTAACTTGTGACAGTTATCTGTATTTTCTAGACCATTTCACATTTGCTCTTATTAGACTAACTTCCTTGCTTGACTCGTTAAATATCAACACGACAACACCATAACATATTAGTATTTCATTTGGATAATTAGGCATTGTAACAAAAACCATAGGCAAATTTAATTAACATGAAAATCTCATACTTGATTTATGCTACTGCATCAGTTCTGCTAAGAGCAAATACGAGAGAGCTTATCAATGTTGGGACTTAGGAGTGTGGCAACAAAGTGACAAACTTTAAGTCACTAGATGGAAGAGTTGATCATTAGAGCTGCAAGTAATGAAAATATGAAGTTCCAGATCAAGTGTGAGCTCAATATAAGACACATTTAACCACAGCATGTTGGTTATCATAGCTCGCAGCTGATTTCAACATCAACCCTTATGCCAGTAAACAAACTAATCACATACCTTTCAATGCTCCATTAATACATTCAAACACCCAGTTTGCAAGACATGTAGCTGAATTTTTCTGCCTCGACCTGTCATACATGCAAATTTGCTTTGATAGAGACCCAATGAGTAATGACAGCAAACGCAGACGACCCGTTGCAGCTTCTGATCAGCAAACCTATCTTGAAACAAATCAAATTTCAAAATAGATTCGTATCCAGATAATTTCCGCTGATTGAATCATACACGTTTTCAAACAGTCGAGCTTCAGAAAAGAGCTCACTCTCCTTAACATCTGGTCTCCATTCCTTACATAATTCCTTACTCACTGTGACTAGACTGTATAGCCTCTGTTAACAACAGATCAACCAACTTTTTTAGCATATCTATCAGAATATTGCAGACTTGTAAAATCCACTACCTAAACTTTTTTAGTAAAGACAGCATTATAGACCCGTTACAACTTCTGATACAGCAAACATATATTGAGCCAAATCCCCATTTCAAACAAAATCCCTTCCAGATACATCCACCTGAATAAATCATACGCCTTCTCACTGAGTCAGCAGACCTCGTTTACCCTCTAGTCACGTCAACTTATACTTTTTGAGCATATATCTCAAATCATTTTTGGGCATATATCTCAAATCATACGCCTTCTCACTGAGTCAGTAGAACCCGTTATGCTTGTTTTAGAGCACTGACCCCATCGTAATCATTTACATTAAATAAAAAGATTGGTTCACTAAGCCACAACTAAATACGTAAAACAGATTGGACCCCTAATCTTTCGTTCTCCATCCTAAGACTATATGATTGGACTCTTAAAAGTTAAAATCCAACACTGAAGCTTTTGCCGTTTTAATCCCAATGCTGTCATCAACTAAAAAACTTTCCAACTTACCTCAGGCTCAATCCGCAGTTCCTTACTCATAGGCATATCTACGAGTCTTGAATGCCAGACAATCGCTCTTCTAACCACAAAAGCTTGTTCCTATTACCTAAATTCTCATATATTCCAATAGTAGCTCAAGACCATAATTGAGTTGAATCTATTCATAAGCATTTGTAACTGGCTATTTTCATTTCTACCGATTAATACTTAATTATGAAATCAACAACAATTAACAAATCCATAAACCAAATAAGACCGTCGATTTCATTGATTAATTGATACCCATTACAATACATCACACTTCTATTCAACAACACATTCATAATAATAAAACATAATAAACACCAAGATCTAAATAATCCATCTAACCAAACAGCAGATAAATTAATTTAACCACCGAAACCGTAGAGGGTCCTGCCTTGCCTCTTCAAAGCATAAACAACATCCATCGCAGTCACTGTCTTACGGCGAGCGTGCTCAGTGTAGGTGACAGCATCACGGATGACATTCTCTAGAAATATCTTGAGGACGCCACGTGTCTCCTCGTAAATCAAGCCGCTTATCCTCTTCACACCTCCTCTACGTGCTAAACGACGAATAGCAGGCTTGGTGATCCCCTGGATGTTGTCTCGGAGGACCTTACGATGTCGTTTCGCTCCTCCTTTCCCTAATCCCTTCCCTCCTTTCCCTCTTCCTGACATCTTTTTTTAAATTGTTTTTTTTATAAAAGCTAATTTGAATGTTGTTTGGATTTGTGATTTGTGAAATATGGAGAGTGGGTGTTTTTATAGTGGTTGAGTTGAATTTTTTTTTTTGTGTTTGTTTGATGTGTGTTTTGGTTCGTTGGATTTGAAAGTGGGAAATGTTGTGGGGCGTTGGATGGTGATCTGTGGGGGTGTGATTGGAGTGTTTTATTGGTTCATGGCTGAAGTAGCGGATTCGTAGTAATTTTAAATGGTACGTGAGCTTCTACCTTGTGTCCATTCATAGACAAGTCGAGTAATGTAAAATCTATCAATAATGTTAATAATCGGTAATCATGTCTTGTCAACTTGTTTTTGTCGATTACTTCGTTGAGCTCACAGTTAATGTTAGTACTCGATCAACCTTACATTCTAAAACTGTGTCAAGTATTGACCTTCACATGTTCCACACTTTGTTCCTTGCAAGTCGCAGCTCGATTACATTACTAACATAATGCAACAAAGCTAATAGTAAGAAAGTATCCACGTACCTTAGTAAGGGCCGCGTGCATCTAAATCAAAGACTCGTTTTCCAGAGTAACTTGACACTACAAGAACATGAACTTTTAAAGACAGGAAACCTTCAACGAAGTCACAAAACACCTTTTAGAGGCGAATTTTGACACTTTTAAGTTTTAAAAACGTCGTGTATTGTCGCTAAAAGTCTCATTTCTAGTAGCGTGAAGAGAGAAAACCTTCATCCATTTATCTATTTAATGGACTTATACTTAGAGCATATCCAATGAAGGTTTATACAAAAGGTTTATGGTGAGTTGTCATCCTATGTGGAGTTTATAACAATTCACTTGGCATAGCATGACAAGGATTATAAAAGTTCATAGAGCAAAGTTTATGTGTATGAACTAATAAAAAAGAAGATAATGTATGCCTGATTTGCATTTTAACACTAAAAAGGTATAAAGTAAGTAAAACATAGGTGAGTGAGACCCTTGTATCGACATGGTAGGTTTATCTGGTTAAATAAGCAAGTTTACAAAATGTAAGGTTTATAAAATTACTAGCTTAACACCCCTGTGATATACGGGCTGTTTTAGTTTTGTTTTAATTTAATTTAAATTAAATAAAGAACGAATGATACAGAACAAACTTGTAGAAAAACTTGAATCAAATGATTCTAGAATACTTTTATTAATAAACTTCAAAGATTACAAACTCATAAACAAGATACAACCAGTTACCAACGGAATAACTCAATCTGATCTCAAGCAGATTAGCAACCAAGGAACAAGGACTACTGATCTCAATCAGTGAAATAACCAAATAACATCAACCTGATCTCAATCAGGTTTATCACCCAATTATACAATCGGAATAACATCGAAACAACAAAGAATGACGGGTACTCCAGCTACACTGTCGTACCCCTAATTTCTACATTGATATTAGTTCTATTACAACGAGGAATCAAATGAAGCTTAACGAAAATAGGAATAGATAGCAGCCTTTGGTGGTTGGTGGTACAACGGCTATGAAAATAGCCGTTTAGAGAGAGAGAAGAAGAGGATTACATTGTTGAGAGTGTTAGCCCAAATCCAGATGATAAACTTAGTATATATATTCCTCTTCCCAACGGCTCTATCCACAATGACACACTCAGCCCTTCATCTTTCCAACTTCTTCAAACACACCTTATAACTTCAAGGACAATATAACTGAAAATATAAGAATGGCAAGATTAGTCATTGTAATATATCCGGGCTTAAGATTATATTTCAACAAAACTCTAAATTTAAACGATTGCCATTTTATTTCTTGTATTTGAGCGATAAAAACATCCGAAGAAATCCTTGTTTGTATTTGTCATCTGAGATAAGGTAGTCAAGATTAAACACAACTATCAATATGCATAAAACATAACAAAATGAGAGTGGCAAATACGACCCATCATCTATGAACGGGTCAAAAGAGTTGTAATAAATTAGCTAGAAAAACAAACTGGTAGAATGTTTTTCAAGTCATAAACACAGGGACTGCAAACAAACTTACTGTAACAAACACGAGTTTAAGACCTCTGTAATACACGGACTTTAAAAAGAAAATGCTAATGAATTTAACATCTATAATTAAACAAAACAAAAAACAACATCAAACAATGTTTGTGTGCGTGTCTAACCAACTTTTCAAATAGCATAAAATTTATTTACATATAAAACATGAACCTTGTAACATCATAATAGCCTATCGAACACGACAGGAAACATTGACCGTCGATAAAACAATTCAAAATACTCTTCAACTTCATTTTTCTGCAACATTCGGCTTTCTTTTTTGAACATTCATCTTTAGCTTCAGCAACATTCACCTTCAGGTTCATATTGTGGAACTCCTTAAGTGGACCTGTTATATCAAAACAGACAAATATCACTTAACTTGAAATATATAGGGATGGCTTCTTTTATCATGATAATTTAGTGATAGATCAGTACTATTTTTTCAATCATTATTAAACTACTTCACAACGTAATTTTGATGTTTAAACTCATACGTTCACACAAGACCACAGAGCGAGAGAGAGAGCCTTCGTTTACGTGTTTAATCGTGCCATTTCTAGTAGCGTGAAGAGAGAAAACCTTCATCCATTTATCATTTTATCTATTTAATGGACTTGTACTAGGAGCATATCCGATGGAGGTTTATACAAAAGGTTTATGGTGAGTTGTCAACTTGTCATCCTATGTGGAGTTTATAACAATTCACTTAGGCATTGCATGACAAGGTTTATAAAAGTTTAGAGCAAGTTTATATGTATGAACTAAGGAAAGAGAAAAAAATGTGGGCCTGATTTGTATTTTAACACTAAAAAGGTAAAAAATACTTAAAACATAAGTGAGTGAGACCCTTGTATCGACATTGTAGGTTTATTTGGTTAAAATAAGCAAGTTTATAATTATAAGGTTTATAAAATTATGATGTAGCAATGCTCTAAACTTGATTACGTTTATACCAGTGGAGATGCTCTTAGCGCCGGTTGCATCATAAATTACGTCATTTGCTACTGTATAGACATGTCGAATTGATGTTGTATTAAGTTTTGTATGGTTGGTCAGCACGTAGGAACAAGGCCGTGGTTGATTTTGTTACTTCTTTAATTGATTTGGTCTTTGAATTTGTTCTCATTTTGTGTTTCGATTAAAATGGTGAAAACAAGTTTACTAAGTAGTGAAAATGACTATTATGGACACAATACGAGATCAATGACTAAAAATTATGAACGTAGTAGAGTATCAGGGAAAAAACGATATAATTAAAAACTCGAAGCAAATAACTTTTTTCATGAATGCTTTTGAAGCAGACTCGATTATTGTTTTGAGGTAATATTGGATTATTAAAAGTAAAGGTAGTAGTTTATTGCCACAATCGTGTACATAGTAGTAATTTTTGAAATCAAGAACGTGTATGGCTCCATAGATTAATGTTGAAGACATCAATCAATACTCCAAGCAATCGGGTTATGTTGTTTTCTCTCATACATCTAAGTACTCTGGACACATCAATCAGTCACTTGGTTCGATTGTATATGCCATTTCCTTGCAACTTTTTAGCTGTTGATCCCACATTGATCCACGAAGTAAAACTTTAAATAGTTGATATACTCTGATAAATTTTAACTAAATGTTGAAAGATGGATATTATGTTGTCGAGTCATGTGTTGGGTTCTAGGAGAAAATCAATCTAGAGCTTCCTGCAGTACTCGATAATTAATATAAATCTGATTTTTTTTTCTAACTTTTATAAAGTATGTCTTCATTACATCTGACGTAAGTAAACAATTAATATTAAATGACAATTTTTATAAACTGCGTCTTCATTACATCGGATATAACTAAACCTAAATTGTTGGAAAATGAGTGATTAGGAGATTAGCATGAAGGAGTAAAGAGGATAAGTGAATTGATTCATAAAGGAAGACTGTTACTCGTATAAATGTAATTTATTCGCTTAAGAGACAGTGCATTGGAAGACTACGGGCTCATTGGTTAGAGTTGTTAGGTTGTTTGTTTTTTGGTCAGGTGTTGGTGTAAGTTTGTTCGGTTTTGCAGTTTCAATAGCTATTTGAATGAATTCTAAACCTAATTACCTCCTAGTAAAGTATTTGCTAATTTCTTCCAGGGTATAGTGAAGAGGCACACTATAAAATCAAGATGGCTATATCCGAAAGCACCAGTGGTCTAGTGAGTGAAGTCTGTGTGTTGGTATTTCATAGGCTTTGCTATTTTAAGTTTTTGCTCAGCTTGGTCATCCTCAAATTTTGTTTCTCAATGCCAGCAACTGTTGTAGGGCGTGTTTTATGCCAATTTAAACAAGATAAGCAGTTGGATAATTTAATGGCAATTGCTATTGCTATTGCGATTGGGATTTTTTTTAGAACGGCAAATTTATTACAACCTACACCACCTATCTCACAAATTCTGTCCCACATGTCTCCAACGAGACTAGAACCCACAACCTCTAGGTTGATGGGCCACTCACATACCGTTGGGCCACGAGTCCTTTGGTGCGACTGGGATTATATTTCGGACACTGGGTGACATGACTGCCAGCCTTGTTACTTAAAGCTTCCAAGTTTGTATGTAGTTGATCAACAACGTAGGAATAAGGTAGAGGTTGATTTTGTTACTTCTAAAATTGATTTGGTCTTTGAATTTGATCTCATTTGTGTTTTGATTAAAATGGTGAAAACAAGTTTACTAAGTAGTGAAAATGACTATTATGGACACAAACGAGATCAATGACTAATAGATTATGAGCGTTTTAGGCAATAAATGATTTAATTACAAACTCAAAACAAGTGTGACTTTTTTGCATGATAGCTTTTGAAGCAGACTCGATTATAGGTTTGAGGTAATATTGGATTATTAGAATTTAAGGTAGTAGCGTATAACTGTATAACCACAATCAGCTAGTAATTTTTTCGAAAGGCATCCATCATCTAGAAATTAAGATGTTACGATCCCACATCGCCCAAGTATGGGATTGGGCGGTGGTTTATAATGTCTAGGTGTCCCCTCCTCCTTCAAGCTAGCTTTTTGGAGTGAGTTCTACACTTAGCTTATAAACAATTGATATCGAACTCTTTCGTGAATTGTTCTTCCTTCTATATTCCAATTCACCTGACTGTTCGTATCATTTGGTATCAGAGCTAGCCCTACCTGGTTTCAACACTCGGAGTGGTGGCCTATGGAGTGGTGGCTTGGACCCAAAGAAGGGTGCCAACCGTGACCAACATAGCCGTGACCAACGAGCTCGGAGTGGTGGCCTATGGAGTGGTGGCTCGGACCCAAAGAAGGGTGCCGACCGTGACCAACATAGCC
>LBNU01016772.1:29495-63507 GCA_014162995.1 Artemisia annua | reverse complement strand
TCGTCAGCTCGGCGATTAGGGTTTTCTGACGGCCTTCCTTAACGTGGTCATAATTGCTGGTTCCAGATCTGACGGCCTTGGTTGATGGCGTCACCAATTTGCACTACGAACTCTCTGGCCCGTCACGAGTATTTTTCCAATTCTGGACTTCACTTGTTCTTGACGGCGTCACCTTGTAGAGTGTGACGGCGTCACCTTCTGTGATCTTTAAGGTCTTTTGAGTTTTTGTTGTTTTCTGCACTTTTTCACTCCGAAAACGCCCGAAAATGCTTCTTTTGTTATTTTCCCTTCAAAAGTACCTAAAATGAGAAAAGAAACGACTTTGGGTGAAATCCAAACCAAAAACATACGAATTAGGACTCAAACCGACCCCTATAAACGTAACATTTTTCGTCTCATCAGCATGAATGAAGAAAACGTTTTTGGAATGTATTAAACAATGCATGAATCATTTTGATGGTGTTCCTGAACTTGAGAAATTTTATGAAATCGAGTTGGGGTTTTTCTTGCAAGTTGATTTTTTTTGGATTAGCCTAAAAATGCAAATCTTATGTCTATGGGAAGCATAATTTTGTTACATTGTAATATCCTAATCTTAATTGTGTAGATTTGTAAACGAAATTGAAAATCACCAATTTTTTATTTTTGTGTAAAATTGAAATCTAGACTTAGATTAGTGAAGAAATTGATGTAATTACTTACAATTGATGATGTCTATGATGTTAGGAGTGATAATGCTTGATGATTACACCTTCAATGTTTTGGTGGTTGATTTGGTGATTTAGGATGGTTTTTGGTCTGTTCGTCGTTCAGCAGAAGAGAGGTGTTTGGTTTTTAATTTTGAAAAATAAAAAAGAAAAGGTACTATCTGTGTGTCTGACTGGCGACGGTCCCAGATGTATATGGGACCGTCCATATTTATGGGACCGTCTCCAGTGGAGAGAATATTGGGCAAAATAATTTTAATTGCATTTTGTGGAAGTGACTTTTAATTGAATTTTTCAGTTAAAAGAGCTTAAAATACTTCGGATGAAGAGATTAAGTTGTCACGATGTACAAATGGAGGAAATAAGTGTCGGTGTAGAATAGAGACTTGGAAGAATAGAGGAGAATATTTCAAGAAATGTGTTTTGTATGATAGATTTGCACAGTGATGAGTATGCAAATACTCATCATTTTATTACCATTTGAACCCACAAAAACAGCCAAAAACACACAAATGACCACAAAATGTTACAAATTTCATTTAAATGTGTTTTTATGTGACTTATGAATAAAAAGACTAAAAACAAGTGAAAAACATGCAAAATATACCAACTTGTCACTTTTAGTCCCTGAAGTATCACTTTTGGCAAAACTAGTCCCTGAACTTTCAAGAATTGTCAGAAATAGTCCCTAAAGGTTTTAAATGAAAGAAAAGTCAACTTTAGTCCTTGGGAAGTCAAAAATGTTCACAAATAGTCCCTGGATAAAAGTTTTCACAAATTGGCAATTTCAACCCCTCAAGTTTCAAAAATGGCAAAAATAGTCCCTGGGTATTTAAAAATATAATCTTATCACAAAATACCCTTGTACTATTCAAAAAAAATATAATTTGGAACATTTTGACAAACTTTTGGGAAATTACAAGTTTAGTCCCTCAAAATCCAAAATATTACATATTTAGTCCTTAAAGGTTTAAATAAGGAATTTTACAACTTTGGTCCTCGTACTATTCACATATGGCAATTATGGTCCTTGTGATAATTTTGGAAAAGTTACAATTCAGGTCCTTCAAGTTTGGCAGATTTGCAATTTTGGTCCTTATCATTTAAACCTAAACTACTAAACCTTATAACCCTTTATATAAATAAACCCAACAAACAAACCCCTTGGCCCAACACCTCCAGCCCAATCCCTAACCCATACCACCCTTTTATATAAACCGGGGTTTGACCCCAGTCAAACCCACTCCCCCTTCCCTCCTTTCTCCCTTCTTCCTCACACCAACACTGAGTCACCAAAACCACCTCCCTCACCCATTGTTTTGGCCACCACCTCACCCCTACTACTGCTACCATGTTCCCTCCACCTCCACAACACCCCAAGTTGCATTAATTGCAAAATAACGGCCTCACGCAACCTAGAGGACTTTTGGCGCCAAAAGTAAAATCAATGGCTAGGATGCATCTCAGTGAATCAATGATCAAGATGAGAAGTGGGATTTGACTGCAAGCTCAAGTGGAACACATTGAGTCTATAAAAGAGGAAGAAGAATGAAGAGAAGAGTACCTTTGGCTTAACCAAGGTCACGTAGTATAACTTAGGTTTATTGTTTTCCTTTAAATTACTGTCTTTTACTTTTAAAATGTTGTAGTGATCATAAAATAGTGTAATGATACATTATTTACAGTTAAATTTCAGGTTACCTTTAAAATTCAGTTTTCCTTTAATGTCCCTTAATTTCCAGTCAAGTAGTTTCTAGGTTGTTTCATGGTTTCTTCTAAACACTACATAGCTCAGAGTAAGTCTATGCAAGCTTGTTAAACCAATAATTCAATCATTAGTTTCTAGAAAATAGAAAAAAAAATCTAAAAATCCAAAGTTTAATTAATTGTCCATTTATCTTTCTAGTCATTTCATTTCTGTTAAATCATTTGTTAATTAAAGGATCCTATAAACACTATGTAGCTCTCAGTAAGCTATACAAGCTTTTGGACTCTTTTTAATCAACAATGATCTTTAATTAGGAAAATATCATAGAAAATAGAAAATAAAATAAAAAATATGTGTTCTAGAAGGAAACTGCAAAACCATGGTGAATTATGGAGTGCATTGGGTTGTAGAGCTTCTTGGGAAGCTATTAATTGTAAGTTAGTTCCTTGGTTCTATGAATTCAGCATGTATCTTGTAAGTCCCTTTTTATGATTTTTTGTCAATTTACTGTTTCATAGTGTAATATGCCATAATTCTCATGTTTTCAAGTTTGATTGTGGTATATGGGTGATAATTTAGTTTTATAATAGGTTGTTACATATTTTTATTCATAATTGCTAGTTATGCCATATTCACAGTCAAATATTGCATATTTGTAATTAGTAGTTATTGTTATTAGAAACTAGATTTTTGTGCTCTATTGATCTGATAACATGTTATTACAATGATAGGAATCAATTTCATGTGATGAATCACTGTTATGTAACACTAATCAAATAACACCCCTTGCTAAGGGCTGTTTGGATCAAGCTTCTTCTGTGAATTATGCCATGTTGTTGTCCCTAAAATTTGTTGCTGCATGTTTGATATGGCCAATAGAGCTCAATTCAGTCTTTGTACATAGGTCTTTTTAGTCATTAAGTCAATATAGTATGTAATTCCTCCTAATCTGTAATCTATTAAGTATATTTGTACCATATTCCTCCAAGTAGCTTAGAATTTGATACATTAGCTTAATTTCACCTTTTTATGTCCTAACATAACATAATCAGTGATATATTTTAGTCCCAAGCTCAGATAAGTCAAATTAGTTGTTAAATATAAAAAGTCAATATGCAGTCATGAAAGTTTTTGAATAAACTTTGGTATTTAATTGTGGACTGTACAATTGATTATAGTTAATGAGCTTGTAGGTTTTTAATATTTGGTTGCTAATATTTCTTAAAATAATTTTTATAATTTTTATTAAAGTGGTAAACTGCTTATTTAGTGCTTATGTTTTTGATGATTCTTCAATAACCTCCCCTGAGCACAGTCTTATATGCTAGTTAGAGAAGCTTGCATAAGCTTCATTTTAGCTTATTGGACTGTGTAAAGTGGATCTTAGTGATGCCCACGTGGCTAGTCATTTGAATCTAGTGCTTATCTGCCCTTAACTGCTTATTTGGTGTGTTAGATTTGCTTAAACTTATGCTACATATCAAAATCATCACTGGGTAACCAGTGTGAATCATCAAATATCATAAGCCCATCACAAGCTCAATTCTGAGCTTGTGCTTATGATAATTAGTTCTTTAAGTAGCTTAGCATACCAACTTCAAGATTCAAGCTTAAATTTCCATTCTAAAGCCCTTTCATTAGGGCTTCACATAGCTTAAATTTTGTCCAAACAAATGAGTATACTGTCTATTCAGTGTATTCAGCCCATCTTCATAAGCCTCTCATAAGCTAACTAGTGGACCCCACTGATCATGCTTTGGCATTTTGGAAACATCACCAACCCAGCTTGATAGTCCAACATTGAATTTGGCATTACAAGCCTATCCTGTGAGCTTATTCTGTCCATAATTAGACTGCAAAAGGGTTGTTTGGTACTGTGTATGGCTAGTAAAAGCTTATGAGCTTATTAGAGCTTATTAGTGATTCCCAGTCCATATGCTTGTGTAATTATGTATATTAGACTTGTACAAACTTATTTTATCTTTGTTCTTTCTTGTGTGAAGCTTATTACAGGTTTTATAAGCCTCAACTCCATCCAAGTCAAGCCCCAAAAGGCTTGACTGTCTAAACCATAAGCTGCACTTTTGAGCACCAATCCAGTGCAAAAATTCTGTTTATAATTGTCTATTGGGCATAAGTACATATTTCTCTATCTTTGATTTCTTTTGTTTCAGCTTTTTCAAGCTTATTTTGGACTTATGAATTGACTGTGAGTCAAAAGCTCACTGAAAGCTCATAAGCTCTTGGATAAGCTGATATCTTTGGTATGCACAGTTCCACATTCAATACATGTATTAAATTAGTAATTTTCTTCTATTTTTTTCTCTTTTTGAGCTTTTATACAGCTTATAGCAAGCTTATAGCTTGATTTAACCACTCACTAAACTGAGTGAACCAGTCAACCCACCCAACTTCACAAGCTCTGACAGAGCTCACTAGTGGGTCCCACGTGCATATTTTTGTTTCTTTGAGAAGCCCTCATACCAAGCTTCCTAAATCTGAGCTTTACTTGAGCTTTTGAGCTCAAGCCCATAGCTTATTCTAGCTTCAAAATCCTTGCAGGCCTGTTTGGGACTGCAAGGTTTGGAAAAGCTATTTTGAGCTTATCAGCTCTAACCATGAGCTTTTCTCTTTTCTTTGGCTGTCTTTTAGCCTTTGTATTCTTATTTTATCCTTTTCTTTTCTTTTGTTCCTCTTCACAAGCTTTTGGAGAGCTTTTACATTTGAAAAAACCAAGTTAAGCATTAATAGCTTAACTGTTGGTACAAATAAGCTCAACTGAGCTTATTGTTGAGATTTAAAAAAGTTTCTTTTACAAAAGTTGTGTATAATTGTTATGTGAACATGTTTGTACAGTTAAAACAAAAAAATAAAATAAAAGTGCAAAAATGTTGGGTGTGGGATTCGAACTCAGGTCCTCTCGCTAGTATCATGCATTATAACCCACACCCCTTCCAATTGCACTGGGGCACCAGTTCCGTTGGTGTTTACTCCTTTTATTCCTTTATACACATTTTTAGTTCTTTTGCTTGTTTTGCTTATTTTCTGCTTTTTCAGCTTATTCATTAAGCTTATTTTCTGTTTTATATTTTTCTTAACTTTATATTAGTCTAATAGATTTTGTAAAAAAGTTTCAGAATTATTTATATAGTATAAGTATTTATTTCAAATTTATTTTGTTATAATAGTAATTAATTAATAATAAATAATATAAAAGTTAAAAAAAATATTTTTCTTTTTCCAATAATTTTCTTACATCATTAGGATTGTAAAAATGTAATTTTCATGTTCGTAGGATTAGTATAGCTTAGAATTCATTTTTTATTTTGTGCATATACGTTATTTTTAAATATAACGCGCGTTTTTAAGTTTTATACATTCTTAGGTTTTCTTAACTTTTTAAATAGGTTTATAATAATAAAATAAGTATTTTATTTTCTTTTAATTTGCATTTAAGTCGCTGAGACATGCAAATTACTCTGTAATTATAATCGTTGATTTTGTTTTGTTACGTTTACGTTTACTTAAACTTAAACGTACGTTTGTAAATACTTTATCATTTTAGGGTTTCTGATTGCACGTTTCTTAATTGAACTAGCTGTGACAGAGCTATTACTATTCACATTCCAGTGTTAGTCAATCAGATTCCTGTTTTTCCTATACGTAATCATTTCAACAAATTACAAGTCAGATGTTAGAATATCACGCCTCACCAGGACTTTAAAACGATCCAAGGATATCTAAACCCTTGGTAAACTTGCATTTGTCCCGGGCTATTGACTCTTATGTTATTGACCATTCACAAGTGGTTGAGAGATAAAAGTATGTGTGGTTCGGGACAGATCAAATTTTGGCAAAATTTGATCTCTCCCGGAAGACTAGTGGACCCCACTGATCATACTTTGGCATTTTGGAAACATCACCAACCCAGCTTGATAGTCCAACATTGAATTTGGCATTACAAGCCTATCCTGTGAGCTTATTCTGTCCATAATTAGACTGCAAAAGGGTTGTTTGGTACTGTGTATGGCTAGTAAAAGCTTATGAGCTTATTAGAGCTTATTAGTGATTCCCAGTCCATATGCTTGTGTAATTATGTATATTAGACTTGTACAAACTTATTTTATCTTTGTTCTTTCTTGTGTGAAGCTTATTACAGGCTTTATAAGCCTCAACTCCATCCAAGTCAAGCCCCAAAAGGCTTGACTGTCTAAACCATAAGCTGCACTTTTGAGCACCAATCCAGTGCAAAAATTCTGTTTATAATTGTCTATTGGGCATAAGTACATATTTCTCTATCTTTGATTTCTTTTGTTTCAGCTTTTTCAAGCTTATTTTGGACTTATGAATTGACTGTGAGTCAAAAACTCACTGAAAGTTCATAAGCTCTTGGATAAGCTGATATCTTTGGTATGCACAGTTCCACATTCAATACATGTATTAAATTAGTAATTTTCTTTTATTTTTTTCTCTTTTTGAGCTTTTATACAGCTTATAGCAAGCTTATAGCTTGATTTAACCACTCACTAAACTGAGTGAACCAGTCAACCCACCCAACTTCACAAGCTCTGACAGAGCTCACTAGTGGGTCCCACGTGCATATTTTTGTTTCTTTGAGAAGCCAATCCACCAAACTCTAAGGTCCAATGCTTGATATCCATTTTGAAGCTTATTCACTTAGGCTGCAAACAGCTTTTAGTTTGTCCTATTTGAATTCGTGTACTGATCATTCAGGATACTAAGTCAATTGGGATGCTTTTCATAAGCTCCTCAAAAGCTCAGCTGTGGGTTCCACAGCTTGAGCTTGAGCTTTTTGGAATAACAACCAACCTACCTTGCTACTTCAAATTTAAATTTGTCTTTTTCAGCTTATCCTCTAAGCTTAAATTGCCAATCAGAATGACTGCAAGGGTGTTTGGTTCTGAATGGTTACATGGATTTGCTTATTGGCTTATTCAAGCTAATTTGTTGAATTCAGTGCACCATTCTTGTTCATATTATTCATATAACTAGTACATATATTATTTTCTATTTTGTTTCTTGTGTGGAGCTTGTATCAGGCTTAATCAGCCTTCAATCCATCCAAAATGAGCTGTCAAAAACTCATTTGTCTAAACCATAAGCTCACACTCTTGTGCTCAAGCCCATGGTACAACCTTGGTTGTTTCCTGTTAGATATCTTGTGCACATATCTCTTTTTTCTTTTGTTTCACTTTTTCAAGCTTGTTTCAAGCTTATGGCCAAACTGTGAGCTTTTTAGCCACTGAATAAGCCATAAGCTGTGAAACTGCTTACTCCTAAGTTTGTATAGTTCCATGTTCAGTACATATGTATAATATTAATATATCTATGATTCAGAAAACAGAAAATCCAAAAAGAAACACATAAGCTTAAGTGATAGCTTCTATTTAGGAGCTTATTTGCTTATTAGCTTATTTTTGTACATAACATATCAATTTTATAATTTTCCTAGGTTCTTATATTTATTTTATAATTATCTGTAAAGTTTTATATTTTTCTTTTACTGTTTACTATATATAATAAATCAATAATACTTTTTTAATACTTAATAATAGTTAATAATTAATAATAAATAGAATACATGTATTATAAATATAATTTTGCTTTCAGAAATTCTTTTATATTTAGTTAGACTTATCTATATTTTTATTTTATTTATTTAGGCTTATTTTCTATTTATCTTATTTTTAAGTCATTAAATATAGTAAATAATTAATAATAATTAATATACTTATAAAATAAATACATAATTAGTTTTATAATTCAATTTAGGATATATTAGATTTTTCCATTTCATAGTTTTATTTATTTAAAGTTAATTTTAGATTTTCTTTATATTTAGGTTATTAATAAATATATTTAATTAGTTTTTTAATACTAATTAATATAAGTGTATAATAAATAATTTTAAATTTCTAATAATTTTCTTATCCTTTTAGGATTCCAAAAATATAATTTTCACATTTGTGGGAGTTATATTAGACAGAATTCATTTTTAAATTTGTACGTAGACGTTTTATTTAAACGTAAACGTATATGTTTTAGGTTTTATGTTTTCTTAACATTTTAATAAGTTTATAAATATAGTTAAATATTTTATTTTTATTTAATTTGCATTTAAGTCGCTAAGATATGCAAATTAATCTGTAATTATAAATCGTTGATTCGTTTTGTTACGTTTACGTTTAATATAACTTAAACGTACGTTTGTAAATCCTTTCACATTTTTAAGTTTCTAATTGTACGTTTCTTACTGTTATAGCTGTGACAGAGCTATTCCTTCACATTCCAGTGTTAGTCAATCAGATTCCTGCTTTTCTATATTTAATAAACATCATTTCAACAAATCACAAGTCATTGTATTTAGAACATCACGCCTCACCAGGACATAAACGATCCAAGGTTATAAAATACCTTGGTAAACTTGCATTCTTTCTCCCGGGCCCCACAGGTCCTTCCTTTTATTAATGATGCTGACCGCTCCCAAGTGGTTGGCAGAAATAAAAGATGTGTGGTTCGGGAGGAATTATGCACTAATATCACGTTGTGTTTACTTTTTTAAAAATATTTTGGGTAGTTCCATTGTCATTGTTTTAAAACAAACAAAAATATAAAAGTTACACATTTCAATGTAAATAATTAATTTTTCTTTTTCGAACACAAATTTTGTCTTAAAAACACACCATCAAGAAAGCTAGGAGGAGGGAATGTAATTAAATAGGAATAGAAAGTGCGATTTGAGGATTGTTAAACCACTCGATCCATTTACAAAAACCCGTTACGGGCAAAAACGTGTAAAAACAGATGAAAACATAAGAAAAACGGGAAACACGTATAAAAACGGATGAAAACGGACAAAAACATATATAAACGTAAGGAAACCCCGTTACGGGTCGCCGACAGGAGAGGATTCGAGAACAAAAAATCAAAGGACTAAATGTCTAAATCTGTTAAACCCGACAACCCACAAGGATCATTTAGTAACTTTTTACCTGCTATCATAGGTTGTAATATCTGGAGTAACGTAAACATGAGTAACCTGGTTGAATAAAAAAAAACTATAGTAACTTAAATCAAATTTTTAAAAAACTTTAGTAACATCTTTGAGTAATAACTCATTAATTTATAGTGGTTTTAATGTATATTTTACAAATTTTCCTAACTAAATCTGTTTTATCTTAGTTGTAAGAGCATCCACTATGGTGGTTTATAAATAAGTTTATAAAAAGATGAAGAGGTTTATAGTTTTGTTAACCATAGTGGAAACTTATTTCATGCTTACTTGGCATGAAAAGGTCTAATATCTTGAACCTCTTCACAATTTAATGCATTTGAAGTATGTATGATGTTTTTAAAGCTTTAAGAAGTTTATGTATAGTGGAAATAAGTTTATACAACCAAAAGGTTTAAGAATTAATGACATGAATCAATTATAAACCTTTGTAAAAGTCTATCATATTGGATGCCCTAAGTGACAACACAAGATAAACTTGGAAAAGAATTAACGGATAAAAAGTTTGAAAAGGGAAGTAGGGTGCATGGAAGCGTGAAAGACGCGCCTAGGGGCTGCGAACATCCAACATTCCCAAAACAGGTTATTGTTTAACGAAGCAAACCTCGGACTTTTAAATATTTCCTTTTAACCCCTTGTGTAAAAGATTCTCACATTGTCTGTCACGCGCCTTTTATTTTAAATTCAAAATATATCTCCACTCTGCTTACCAGCGTGTGTGCCTCACGTCGCATTTTCAAAGTGGTCAAACGGGTTAAACTTCGAGGATCAGACTTGTGCATTCAAACCAAATAATAATCGTTACAGTGCTAGAGAGCTTGGTGCGGGGAAATATTGGTCCGCCAAAAGCATCAACGACAGACGAACGATAGGCAAGGTTATAAATGGCGTGAAGCGTGGCGTGACAGCATGGTCACGCCTCATGCCTTACGAGCCATGGCGTTCTTTAAGGCGTGATTAAGACGACAAAAAAAATATTTATAGGTTTATCATTTATGTTATAGTATCATATTTCATATACATTTATACCACTATATTAGACATTTAAACTAATAGTTATTATATATTTACCAGACCCAAATACGAAATAGCCCAAATTTCAAATACTGGTTCAAAATAGTTATTAAAAAATAAAAAAATAATAATAAAAAAATAAAAAACTGGTTCAAAAAGGCTCGCCACGCCTTACCAAAAGGCGCGCATTTTCGTGCCTTTTTCCACGCCACACCTAGAACAGCCGCCATGGTCCATTTCGTGGCCTCGCGCCTTGGCGACGCCTTGGCGCGCCTTTTAGAACACAGGTTATTGGTATACTATGTGGGTGCCCGCTAGCGCCATTCATCTCATTTGGTTATTTATTTTATTTTGTTATTTATTTATTTATTTATTTATTTTTTTTAAGTGAGTGGTTATTTTTGGTGACATATCTTGTGACACCAATAACATGTTATTGGGTTTTTTGTGAGGAGTTTATTAAGTTGTTGATTTGTTATTGAGAGTCTGATGAGTTGGTGCTAATTAATGTGACAACCGAATAACGTGTTATTCAGTCTCCTCACACCTTGCACTCTTAGCATTTTCTTGTTCTTTGATTAAAAAAATACGGAATACTTAGGCCAATGCTAATGGCTCGGTTGGTTGACCCCCCAACTGAATTGGTGTCCGCGTTCCTACCACTAGCTCAACCGAATAGGTGATCGGTCACCCCAACCTTTTCAAAGTTATGGTTTGTCAGCTAATCGTAAGTTTCAATTGTTTTGTGTGTGTAGTTTTGTATTTTATTTGTTTTTGTGGTGTATGTTTTTTTATTGTAGTTGTGGTCGCCTTATTAGCAAATTGTGGTTGGGTGTAGTCTTAGAGAGAGAAAGCTGATGTGACCCTGATATGGCAGTGGGTGACTACAATACTTAGTTACTTACGGTCACCATTAGCATCGGCCTTATGATTAAGGATCAAATGAGAAGAATTTTTAAAATAAGAAGGATGAGAAATAACTATAACTACACATTAGAGATGCATCAATTTGAATTAGATGCATCTCTAATCTTGTAGGTGCATCATAATATATTTTCTAGCTAAAAATTATATGCCTATACATATATTAGATGCATTTCATCAAGTTAGACGAATCCTATGTATTTTTCGTCCTCTGCGGGTCAAATTTGTTACTAGTACTAATTTGCATCGTTTTCACTTCAAAATCACTTTCAAAACTAATTGTGGTGCATCTAAATGAATAGAGATGCATCTAATTCAAGTCGATGCATCTCAAATATGCTATTATGGTCATTTCTCATTCTTCTCATTTTAAGATTTTTTCTCACTGGATCCTTACTCTCGGCCTTATATGTTTTGTTTTTCATTTGTTAGATATAAATAAAAGAGTAACCGTCACGTTGGTTTTTCACTTTTTCATTAAATTTATCATTAAACATTCGTAGTAGTAAGTAATAATCATCAAATCAAACTCAAAACCAACATCACTAGTCAGTTGTCCAGACAACCAAATGGGGCTCAAAATCGGTTAAAACGCGTAAATAGGACATGTGTTGTTCTCCCTTATTACGTCCAGTCTAATGCTATTTATCACTTCTGTTATATAAACTATAACTTTAAACCATCTAAAACCAAGGTTTGTTACAAATGTTGTATGGATGTGACTAATTTAAAATCAACATAATTTTGGGTTAGCGACATCTATGTGTAGTTAAGCAATTATGACGTCAAATACAAAAGTGAAGAGTATATAAATTCTCATACAAAGTAACACTTAAACACATAAAAGCTACAATAACTTGTAAATGAACTTGTATAATTTAGGAGTTCTCAAGTAACACAAGCCAACAACGCTTGGACCGCATGATAAGAATGCGTGAGTCGATTGTTAATAAGAATTGATTAGATCATGAATTTCTGGACATCCTAGTTGTTTTCCCTCAAAATTATTGTTCATATTTTCTTTTTAGGATGTTTCAAAATAATTGTCTACTTTCTTTATTAAGTAAAAACTAGGTAATCTAGTGGAGGAATATTTCATTTTAGTGGTTGAAAATTAAAGTGCCCCCACTTTTATTAAGCTTTGTGATTTCTCTCTTATGACAATAATTTTGAGACGGAGGGAGTATATTTTTTTTTTTCACTTATTCTCTCTCTACATCAAAGCCGTCAATTTTAACACTTGTCAAGATTATGTGAATATGAGGATAAATAAGAATAATTTGGGGGAGAAAATGATATTTTCAATAAAAAATGCATGTGCACCAAACATGAATTCATTAATTATTTAGTCATAATTGTTTCTTGGATACCCATTGTGAATCCCCTGGTAGTACATCTTAACTGGTTGCAATAAACATACCTCATGTCATTTTAGTCAATCAGGATGTTCAAAAAGAGAACCAAAATAGTTTAAATAAATAAAAAACCTAAGAGATCAAGAAATTAGCACAAAATCATTTTGTCTCAAATTAATTGTCAACATTACATCTAAAATTAATTATAAATATTACTGTTTTAGTTTGTCTCGTTTTAATTGTTCACTACATAAACTCTAAGTGTGTGTTTGGTAGAGAGAATTTCAGAGAATAGAAATGAAGCAGAGAATATAAGTTCAAAGAATAGAAATCAGTAGAGAATTTTGTTCAATTCTAATGTTTGGTAACAACAGAGACTTGACCCGAGAAATGAAAAAAATAATAATTATTTGTTGATATTTTTTTAAAAGAATTACTTTTTTTCTAAATCGCAATTCTAAAAAAATATATTTAAAAAAAAAATTATAAATTATATATTTTTTTAATTTATTTAAAAAAAAACTTATTTTTTAAAAACTTTATTTTAAAAAAATTTTAATTTATTTTTTTATAAAAATTATTTAAAATTTTTTATTTTTTCTAAATAACAATTCTAAAAAAATATATTTAAACAAATATTTTTTTAATTTATTTAAATAAAAACATATTTTTTTAAAAATTTATTTAACAAAATTAATTTATTTTTTTAAAATTTATTTTTTATAAAAATTATTTTAAAAAATTAATTTTTCTAAATAACAATTCTAAAAAAAATATACTTTCAAAAAAAATATATTTTTTTTTAAATTATTTTTTTATAAAAAAATTATTTTTAAAAGAAAAATATTTTTAAAAAACCTATTTATTTTGTTAAAAAAAAAAGAAAAAAAAAGGTTGAGAATTCCCAATTCCACCTAAAATGGGATGGAAATAAAATTACAAAGAGATGTTTTCTCGAGAGTTCACATTTCTCCGCTTTTCCATTTCTTTGGCTTACCAAACACGAGAATTAAAGCAATTTCCATTTCTCTACCTTCATTTCTCTCTACCAAACACACCCTAAGAGTATATACCCCCATAGGTGACATTTGGTTGGAGCAATTTCATGGAATCTGGTGAAATTCGAAATTAAAATTTCCTGAATTACAATGTTTGATTCATTAGAAAAGGGGAATCAAATGGCAACACAAATTAAAATTTCTTAAAATGGGGAATTTAGAATGCCTCCAAAAAGTGAGGAATTTTAATTTACTTAGATTTTTTTATAAACTTTTTTTCTTATTGTTTTTTTATAAACTTTTAAATAGTTTTTATAAACTTTTTTTAATAAATTTTTTATAAACTGTTTTTATAATTTTTTATTATAAACTTTTTTTATAAATTTTTTATAAACTTATTTTATAATTTTTTATAAACTTTTTTTTTTAATTTTTTATAACTTGTTTTATAAACTTTTTTTATAATTTTTTTATAATTTTTTTATAAATTTTTTTTATAAACTTTTTTTATATATTTTTTATAAACTTTTTATAAACTAATTTTATAAATATTTTATAAACTTTTTTATAAATTTTGTATAAACTTTTTTTATAACTTTTTTATAAACTTTTTTTATAATTTTTTTAATAAACTTTTAAATAAAATATTTATGAAATTTATATTAAAAAAAATATATATAAATTTCTGTCAACCAAATATGCGAAGATATTTTAAATTCCGGAATTCTAAATTCTCAATAACTTAAACTTTTTAGAATTTAAAATTCTGAATTTTCAAATTCCCCAACCAAACGAACCCTTAAGTAAAATTAAAACTACAAAACTTAAACAAATTACTACCTCCGTCCCAATTTTATTGTCCATGTTTCTTTTTTGGGATGTCCCAATTTAATTGTCTACTACTAAAAATAGATAAGAAAGTTTAACCAAGTTTATTATTATTACCCTTGTTTAAAATTATTATTAAATACTTTAAAGAAGGCTTTAATTAATTACCTAAGGGCAAAATTGTCATTTTGTCAAAAAGTAAGAAAGAAAAAGCTGTAATAAATGCACTTTTCTTAAACTGTGTGTTTTTTGTCGGGGTACAATAATTTTAGGACGAAGGGAGTATTGAATAATTGGTTAATGATAAGATATTAAGATTATCATTCTGCAAAAAAGATAAGCTTTGGTGATTAATGTATGCTCTGCACAACTAGACATTGCACCTCAAAATAAAATTTTAAAAAGCATTTCTTCAAAAATCTTGATGCGAATTCAATGTTTACTCCGTGGTTCATTCTTCATAGTCATAAACTACAGTCAACAATAAATTAAGAATTTTCCATAGTTGTTGATATGCATTTAAATGCTAGTAGTTTACTCTAAAAAAGAAACAATCTTAAAAAATCAAAAATCAGAATAAAATATACGCAATAAATAATTGTACCATGTTGCATTAAAAGGAAGGTACTTTAGTTGAAAAAAGCTGCAAAACAAGCGCGTGTAATAAAGACATAAATGGGAGAGCGAGTAGATAATTTGACCAATTCATTCCCCAAAATCCTATTCTCCTTTATCTGTCTTGTCTAGTTTCCGATACAACCCACTCTTGTCTGTGCAACTAAAATACTCCATCCATTGTCACATCTCTTTCTATCTCTCTATATACCTGTATTTCTCTCTCTATAGGTTTATGTATAAATTTAGATTTTTATTTATACATTTTCTTTTCAATAAAAGTTTGAGGGTATAAAAGTTTGAGGGCATGCTTTCTTAGAGGTATAAGAGCACCCACAATGGGTAAAATTGCAAAAGCTTTTTGCTATTCTAAGAAGTCTTTGAGAAGTGGTTTTTACCATTGCATCAATAGCTTTTTGAAAAGCTTTACACAAAAGCTTGAAATACACCAAGTCTTTCACAAAAGCTTTAGCTAATAAATAGAGTATGCATTTAATGCATTAAATGCTTCAAGTCATTGAAGACTTGGAGCATTGTGGATGCTCTAAGGGGGTAAGGAAAGGGAAAGGAAATCATTAATGAGGATTGATGTACTATAATGTAATTGAGCATTCCCTAAACAAGGTAATGAGCCATTACCCTACAAATTTGGGGTTATGGTATTCATTACCCTACAAATTGTAGATTTGTGATGTAAATGTTGTTTATACCAAGCAACTTACATAAGGAATACTAAGGAATGCTCATTAGAGCATCCACTATGGTGAGTTCATGAAAAGGTCTAAAAGTTATGAAAAGGTTTATGTTTCATTTCAACCATAGTGAACATTCATTTCATGTCTATGTGGCATGAAAAGGTCCTAATTCTTGAACCTCTTTATAATTTTAATACATTTAATGCATGTATTGTATAAGACATTTTATGAAGTTGCAAAGGTTTATACAATAGTAAATATAGGTTTATAATATTTAAAGGTCTAAAAATTATTCATGTGGAATTTTATAAAACTTTTAAAAAAGTTTATCATAGTGGATGCTCTTATATTCCTTAGTATTCCCTTCGCCTTTCCCATTACTATTATTGACTTTGAACCAAGCATGCCCTGAAACATTTTTGAAGTGTCTATGTGTGGATATCTAGTTTATTGTTAATCTCCTCGTCTTCATTTTGNAAAGGTTTATGTTTCATTTCAACCATAGTGAGCATTCATTTCATGTCTATGTGGCATGAAAAGGTCCTAATTCTTGAACATCTTTATAATTTTAATACATTTAATGCATGTGTTGTATAAGACATTTTATGAAGTTGCAAAGGTTTATACTATAGTAAATATAGGTTTATAATATTTAAAGGTCTAAAAAATATTCATGTGGAATTTTATAAACCTTTTAAAAAAGTTTATCATAGTGGATGCTCTTATATTCCTTAGTATTCCCTTCGCCTTTCTCATTACTATTATTGACTTTGAACCAAGCATGCCCTGAAACATTTTTGAAGTGTATTTGTGGATATCTAGTTTATTGTTAATCTCCTCGTCTTAATTTTGTTGTTCATATATTTTATTATTGTTTCAAATAACTATCAAGACTAAAATATATAGAGAAATGTAATAAAAAAATAATAATTAATTAAATGAAATGAAAGTAAAACTGTCATTATGTAAAAAGTAAAAATAAAAATAAAAATAAAAATAAAAATAAAAATACAGTAGTACTCCCTCCGTCTCAAATTTATTGTCCATATTTTCTTTTTAGGATATCTCAAAATAATTGTCCAATTTCTATTTTTAGTAATATGAGTGGTTGAAATTTTTGTGGTCTCACTTTTATTAAACTGTGTGATTGTTGTCTCCTGACAATAATTTTAAGATAAAAGAAGTAATAATTATGTTTTTATTAAGTTGTGTATTTTTTATCCGTGAATAATAATTGTGAGACGAAAAGAGTATATAATAGTATCTCTTATTAGAGTTTTGCTACAATCACATAAATTTTACAAAAATATAAAGTTTGATAAGTCAGAAGTATTACTTCATGAATGACAGAAAACAGGGAACAAGAAACGGTAAAAAAACCTGTCTTTTCCTATTCAGACTGATAAAAACTGTCTTTTCTACTATCATCAAATTGAATGATCAATATCGACACTATTTTTTCACATTACAAAAATGAACATGGCGAGCAAATACATTTGCTCTCCAACCTCGTTTGCTCGCTACTTGCTTGCCACTTCTTATTTCGTAAAATGGCATGGAGAGCAAAAATGGATGGTATTTTGCTTGCCACTTACACTTGTGACGGGTATATGAGTTATTTCATAAAATGGCATGGAGAGCAAAATGGATGGCAAGCAAATTATTTTGCTTGCCACTTACATGCGTCACGAGCAAAATGATTTTAAAATTGCATGGCGAGCAAATAAATGGTCGAGTAAACTTGTTTTGCTCAATATGTCTTATTTCGTAACACAAACTTCAAGGATCGATATTGGTAAAACAATTTTCAAACCATCCATACTAGAAATTTTCACTATTTTTTTTTCAATAAGTACTATTAAACCAGTCAATTAGTGCAATATTTTTCCCTTTCCATCATATTACATTCTTTGACAAAAATCACAACTACACTACACTAAATATGTGAAAAGTTGATAGCTGTTATGTCTAAAATGGTATACTCTTCTTGTTTATAGTCATAACATTATCTTTTCTTAAAAACTTTATAATGACCAAAGTAGAATATCTATAAACATAATTTTCACATTATAAAAGACCCAAAATGAGAAGAAAAAAAAACCAACACTTAGGAATAAACTTAATGACTAATTAATACGGATTAGATTACATTGACCAACATAAAACACCAAGACAAATATGTTTGTCATATAACCTCTCTCAAGACCAACCTTTTGCTTTCATATCTCACTCTCCAAGACTCACTCTCACACTCCACCTGTTGGTTTTTCATCTTCCTTCTTGAGCCACTCTATTGTCTCTTTACTTCACTCTCAAAAAACCAAACCAAACACATGCACTTTCTTAAACTCTCTCACTAAAAACCCTCAAGCAACACAACTTTACCAAAACATTTGAACTAAGAAAAGCTTAAGAAATGAGTAAAGAAAAGCTTGTAGTAGAAGTGTTGGGGGCCCACAACTTAATGCCAAAAGATGGTGAAGGTTCTTCATCAGCTTTTGTTGAAGTTGAGTTTGAGGGTCAAAGGCAAAGAACACAAGTTAAGTACAAAGACTTAAACCCTGTTTGGAATGAAAAGCTTGTGTTTCATGTTAATGATGTTGCTGACTTACCTTATAGGACTATAGAAGTCAATGTTTTTAATGAAAAAAAGTCAAACAACAGTAGGAACTTCTTGGGTAAGGTTAGAGTTTCAGGCACTAGCATTGCACGTGAGGGTCAAGATGATGTTGTACCTCAGCTTCACACGCTTGATAAAAGGAGTCTTTTTTCGCACGTGCGAGGTGAGATCACTTTTAAAATGTATATTTCTGTTAAGGAGCATGCTAATACTAAAGGTGGTGGTGGTAATAGTAATGGTAATAATGGTAATGTTAGTGGTGGTGGTAAAAAAAGTAAAAAGTTTAACCAACAAAGTGTTAACACCATTGTACAAAACCACCAGCAGCAAATGGGTAGTCAAGAAAATAAGAAAATGACCCATTTGAACCAAATGGGTCAAATGGTGAAACCCGACCCGGGTCAGAACCACCCGGGTGAGGTTGGTATGAAGCCAGTAGTTATCACTTCCAACCCGGGCCCACAAATGTCTGGCATGAATATGGGTGTAGGTGGTGTTGGTGGGGGTGGTCCGGGTCGGGTCGGGTTGTATACGGGTGGGTCAAATGAGTACTCGTTAAAGGAGACTAACCCACATTTGGGTGGTGGGTTGTNAGCTTGAGGTACCAAGCTATGAATGTTGTCACGTCGCGGCTCAGCCGAGCCGAGCCTTCGTTGGGTCGGGAAGTGGTTGAGTACATGCTCGATCATGATTCTCACATGTGGAGTATGAGGAAGAGTAAAGCCAATTTCTTTCGGCTCACAAATGTGATAGCTTGGCTTGTGTTTATCAACAAGGTTGTTGAAGCTATGCGGAACTGGACCATGCCGGTTTACTCAAGCATGTTTGTAGTTACTTTCATGATCATGGTACTAATGCCTGAGCTTATAGTACCATCAGTACTCTGTGGGTTCGCGGTTACTGGACTATGGAGATACCGATTACGCCCCAGGTATCCACCTCACATGGATACCCGCCTCTCTTATGCAGAAGGTGTTCACCCCGATGAACTAGATGAAGAATTTGACTCTTTCCCAACAAGCAGGAGTGCGGAGACAGTAAGGATAAGGTACGATAGGCTAAGGAGTGTGGCGGGGAGAATCCAGACTGTGGTTGGTGACATGGCAACTCAAGGGGAGAGGTTTCAGGCTTTGCTGAGCTGGCGAGACCCGAGGGCTTCATTCTTGTTTGTGGTGATTTGTTTCTTGGCTGCTTTTGGGTTTTATCTTGTGCCGATAAGGTGGGTGGTGGCGATTTGGGGCTTGTGGTTCTTGAGGCCGCCGAGATTTAGGAGCAAGTTGCCTTCAAGTGCTGTTTGTTTCTTCAAGAGGCTGCCTACAATGGCTGATAGCATGTTGTAGATGCGTGTCTGGGGGGTTTTAGATGGTTTTAAGGGTTTAGAAGATTAGCTATCTGTTGATGTATTTTGGGTCGTTTTGTGTCATTAGAAGTTGTTAGCAAGACTGGAAGTTAGTATTGTAATGATCAATCAGCACTCAGCTCTTTATTAAGCTAATTAAAGACAATTTCCTATATGGGAAACATTATCTTCAAAATGTTTTTCTTGTTACTAGTGTTAATGCTTAACTATGAATGCATGTGATACAGTTCACTAACAATTAATTTAGTTGAAGCAAGAATTTTGAGCTGGACATTACTAGGACAAGCCAAGCTTCAAAGCTTGGCATTGAAGTTGTTATAGGGGTCTTTAATGTGAAAAGGGTGCTAAACGAGGATCCGTGAGGCGTGGAAGACCAGCACGAGCTCCTAAATCTCGACAAGAAATAGCCGCCTGCAATTTCATTTTTTAACGAGATTAACAATAAAATGTCTGAATAGTTTACATTTTTTTACATTACCGGGATAATGCCTACACGGTTTGTTTAAGTATTTGCAGAGTTAACAAGCTTTAGTTTGCTGCACTTAAAATTTTGAAACCCAAAGGTGGAAATTCAAAAGTTTTGTTATATAAAGTTCAAAAAATTAGTAGCCTACATATAACCACAAAACTTGACAATTATCCCTAGATAAAAACAATATTTTAACCTATGTAGCATTGTCCCAAAACAAATTAGATAAACTATGGTAAGTGTAAATTTGGCAAACCATAAATTCGAATGTACTTTAGAATACTAACCACTTGAGCTGCAAAAGGTAACATCTGTTCTGGAGGCTTGTTGGTGCAAATGGCTACAAATAAAATGTACAACAAGAGTAGTCAATTTCCTCATCTACTTGGGAGACTTTATTAAATAGCTTTGTGTCCCATCTTTTACATCTTTCATTCCATTATTTAATTCTACTTTTGACCTTTCAGAAGATTAAAACCTTATATACTTTATGAAGTAAAGTTTTACACATTTGACAGTGGAGTAGGACCATACAAGTTATATACATTGTTGCCTGGAGAGATTATTGAGAAATGTAAAAAAGTGTGACAAATTTTAATGCAGAATGGTATTTGATAATGCAGTTATGATGGATGGAATGAATTGGTTATAAATAGGTACCGTATAGGACCGCTCCTATAAATGCGTCTCCAGCACCTGTTGTGTCCACGAGCTCCGACTGTGGTATCTTCTCAGCTGTGCCAATTAATAACTTTCCACACACGGTCCCGATTCCCTTCGCCTGCAATCTCGTAACTTCCTGAACCATGAAGTAAATGGAGTATAGTTTGGAGTGTACTATTTGACGGGTTTTAAGGAAATGGTTACACAAATATAATGACTAGTCTGTTTTCATCTTTAAGACTGATACGAAATTCAGAATAACAAAATTTTAAATTTTGACAACATTAATTGATGCACACATGTTGTGATACAGTGTGATATTAGTCCTCAAAATTTTTGTTCGAGTGGAGGTGGCACATTCCGTTTGGGGATTTTTTAGTCTCTAGCTGCCTATCGGGTGACATAAAGAATATAAGTTAGAAAGAAACAGGTTAAACAATTTCTGTAATCATACTTAAGACACTAATTATCATTAAACATATTAAATTTTTTTGACAACAAATTTTTACACATCAACCTGCCTTACCTGTAATATGAGTTACTATCTTTGATTCTGGGATTCATACAGCAGATTAGATACCTTAATTACTCAAATGTGCCTAAATCAAGGCCTTATATAAGAGATTGGTGGCAGTGGAGATTAATATGAGATGCACAAGAATATGCATATGCAGATGGACATGGGTCCATGAACATTAGGTTAACACTTACTAGAGACACTATAGCTATTCATTTTGCAACGTAACATAGGGACATTTTTAGAATGGAAATACCGATGAAATGCATGTTGGAGCATCTGTGCTACTGTCTGATTTGAGCTTCAATTGTTCCACTAAAGCATCTACATCCACCTCTTCACCTTGAAGATTTTCCACTGGAAGTGAAGTTCAGTTCAGAAGCTGAGTATTGAAGGCTAGTTTACTACCGAAAATATAAAAATGGTAAAAAGCAAAGAAGTCCTAGACACGCACCAGCTTCACTTCTCTCAAGCATTATACAACCATCTGCACCTAAAGTTACAATCACAAACTTCAGCTTAGGCAACTTCAACAACATGGAAACAAGTGCGCTTGGAACAGATGGAGCTCCAGTCCACGTCTGTCAGTGTCAGGTATATGCAAAAGTAAATTAAGCTTAGTATCACAAACAATTATACTAGAAATAAACTCACTTTCGACTACAGAGTAAGGGTAAAAAATATTTGCTTGCCTGTGGAAGTTTTGCTGAGCACACAACATAGTCTGACAAATTTAAAAGATCATCGAGACCTTCCCTTGGCCGTTCAGCATCAATTAGAATAGGTATTTTCTTGCGATTTGCCTGCACTGGTAAAATTGAACATGGAAGGTTGATTCTCATTCAAGTTGACATTATTAAATGGCCTACAGGAAAATTGAACATAGATGATAAATGATTAGCATATAACCTGTTGCGACTAAACTCAAGCAAATCACTAGCAATTGTGGATCATGGTACTACTATAGCAAAATTATAATGTGCAACGTCATCTGAAAGGAAACTACTCTTTATTCATGAAGTATGTATGCACATATAAAGCACCAGTTTGGGTTGTACTTAAGATTGACCGAAGTCACCGAACTAATAGGGATACATTATAGAGAATATTTCAAAAGCCATAGCAAACTTTGCACTACAATATGCCTTATTAAAGAAAAATATAATAACCGTGCCTGTTGTAATAAGGAGAAAATTATTAGCTAAACCGAGCTAGGAAGATCATGATTCACATAATATTTACCTCATGTGCAACAACAAGAGCAGTTTCAGGCAACCGTACATCAAAATAAACAAGCTTCACTCCAGCCAGTGCATCTAACAAACTTGAATTGGGGAGGTCATCCGGAATCATTGCAGGCGAGCCTGGAGTATGAATACAAGTTCGAGTTTTCCTGGATGCATCTAACTATTTAATAACTAAAACTACACTTTTATGTTATGCAGGTTTGGATGTAACTCCCTGAAAGTGTTGAAACAGTTATGAAGATTGCTCAGAATTTTTTTAACACAAAGGGAAAAATTCTATGTTACCTCGGCTCCTTTCGATGCTTAGTATTTGGTCTAAATTCCATAATGAAACAAGTTCAACTTTTAATTGAAGAAAATATACAATTGCCCTTCCATTAGCATAAAACTAGTAGTAACTCATACAATCAAACTAAACATCTTTCACTAAAGTAAGAAATTGAGAAAGAAATGGACCAGGTTATGATGATGCTTGCTTACGTTTGATCATCTACAATCACATAGGTAAATGGTGAATTTCCTTCTTCAGAAACCTACAAGCAGGAAAATTTGAGTTACTGTATGTAAAAAAGGAACCCCCAAATGCAGATGCTATATACTAAAAATCTACAGGAATTTGTGCAGCATATATCAGTAACAATAAAAAGATGAATGAAGATAAGTGTGAGAAACCATACGTGCAAAATCTTAACAAATACAGTTTACATATTCATTACCGCAAAAAACGATACATCTACGCCATCAGATTTCAATTCCTCTAATATTCCTCTCCCTTGAGCATCATTGGCAACCTGATAATGTAAATACGAGAGCATATACGTCTTTTAATTCGGGTTCCTGAGTGTTTCTAACCATAATTTCAATATTTTCATAATTATACTATCAACATGTTAGCATAGTGCATGCGTACCTTGGATATTAACCTCGCTTTTAATCCTAAACGAGCCACACAAGTTAAAGCATTTCCTGCATTACCACCTCCTTGTACCTATCAACAAAAAACTATGTGAATTATGACAGTTACAAACTTACAATTATTGAAAGAAATTCAACCAACTTTTTCATCAATGATAGTAATAGGACATATATATGACATCAAGAAAAGTAACTCTTTCCTTTCAGCTAGGAAGAACAAAACATTTAGTTTGAGTATTCAGCGTTATCAAAAACCCCATATTCAGATACGACATTAGCGCTGCAAGATTATTAGGAGATCTTTATAACAATAAAGGATCAAATAAGGTCAAGCACTCAAGTGCCCTTGGCAAAAGTCAACAGAAAACCACAAGGTTGTTGGAGTTTGTGGATAAATATTAATAGTCGTATGTCTAGTATCGAACTTGACACCGCGGGATTGCACACTTTACGTATGAGAATTAAAGTTTAATAACTTAATATAAAAAGTTATATTTAATTATTAATTACACAAAACAAATAAATAATGTTAGTGATTGGCGAAAATTGACTAACATACAAAGATAAGGGTCAAGGATAAAAAATAGAGAACAAGAAGGATCTAGAACCCAAACCCTAACTTGTTCCCTAAGTTTTGTTATCCTAGGTCAAGAGTTTATTTTGAGGTGGCTTGTACACGTTAATATCAAAACTATTGCTTTGCTTTTCTTTTGGTCGACATGAATCACAGAAACATTCATACATGCGCATGCCATGCATGAACATGTGTAGTATATTAAATCTTTGCTTTCCTTTTGACTTTGTGATTGACAACAACAATATCACAAATAGTTTTGGTGATTTGTTTTATATTCGGTCAATGGTTTTTGTTTTTTAAAACAAAAATATTGTTTTGTGTAAACTTTAAAAACTAGCATTTACTTTAATTCGTTAATAGTACGTGTGTACAAGAACGTGGTACAATCACACTATTGATTGTATCTTGGATCGATTAACAAAACGGTAAGGGGTTAATCAATAGATCCCTAATTCATATAAACCCTAATTAGGGTTCATCCAAGAATTCAAGATTGCATACGGTACGTTCTTTATTTATGTTTTAGTTAACCTTTATATGTTATACTTGATCCTACGCTTCCGCAATATGTGACTACATGATATACTTAATAATATGATGGTCTAGATTATTAAATTCTAACAGTGGCATCACGAGCCATGTATAACATGTAATTGATTACTAAAACAATAAAAAAACGTATATTTGATTGTTATAAATATACATGTTGTAGTTATAGATCTAGGGTTTAAAAATATTTTCGAAACCCTAACCCTAATTTTGGGGGGTACGATTTTCCATGAACCCTAATTAGGGTTTGTGGTTTATTTTTCTAATTAATTGGATTAGAAACCCTAGGTTTGCAACATGTTTATGTGAACTATGTGCTAAGTGTTATGCATGAATCCATGACGAAACATGCATGTTAGTCATGGATTAAATTAATTGATTGATTATTTGTTTAATTGTTAGTACTTGTTTACACATGTAATAATTAGATAGATCTTAAATTGGGGAAGACTCCAATTGCTTAAAATCAATTTATGTGCTATATGGTATGTGGATGATTATGGCCTCTACAATTGATCATTCAATGTATGTACGTCTACTCCCCATTGGGATAGAGGGCCATAGTTAATTGCATACATAGGAAAACCTAGAATTGATTTTAGGGTTTATCTAAAAACAAGTTTGCATGTGGCTATATGTTTCACCTTATAATTGTTTGATTATTAGTTGTTTATTTGTTTTCTTTTATGTGATTACTTGTTATGTGTTTCAAAAGGTTTGTAAGCAATAAAGGGTAATTTCAAAAGAAAATTTAATTGGACTAATAATGGTGAAACCTAATTATTAATAACTTTACAATATCAAGATCTTATGTGTCATACTTAGGGGTTGGCCTTACATGCCGTAATGCGTTAAATGCATCCTCGCGACGAGATCTTTATTGTTAAAGTTGTTAATATGTTTTAAGATGAAAGTTATAAACTTTTGTTTTGATTGATGTTTTTGTACGTATGGTTGTGCAAGTAAGTTTTTTTTAGCTAATTCATAGTGATGGAAACAAGGTTTGGAAAGAGCCTAGAGTCTACCTTTGGTTTCCATGCACTAATGTCTTAGTTAAAGACGTCTTACTTACATCACCATTGGATGTACAATATCATCTTAAGGGTGATTTACCTCAATTCCACTTCGGTGGATGATAATTGATGGTTCTTCTCTAATTGGTGAACCCAATACCTCAAACAAAAGCTTTTAACCTTGTCTTGCGAATTGGCAATAAAAATTGTTTTGTAAAACCCTATGTTATAAAGATGAGTGCATGCATCTTTATACATGTTTTGATTGACACATCAAAATTAAATACCCTATAAAATTTAAGTTACATGCCATCTAACTATAAGGAACACTTGAAGTTAATTTTGGGTATGCGTGAGACCTGGACCAAAATTAATGACAAGGTAAATTTCCGAGTGTGCGTGAGACCACACATGGAGAATTTGCAGTTTCTAAGTTAGACGACTTAAGTAAGTTGATGCGTGAGACCTAGAGCTTACGGCATGAGATGGGATGAAACATGCTTACATTGCAAATTGATGAATCAATTTGATGTAAATCCCATAATGATCTAGGAATTGGAAAATTGTTTGCCAATTATTGTTCGACAGATTACCATCTTTTGTACTTTCATTACTAGCAGATCAACTGATGTAATGAAACTTATGAAAAGTTGGATCCTAGATTTTCAAGAAACTATGTTGGTTATATGAATATATCCATGGGTATTCTGTTTTCTTGAAAATATTAATTATCGATAATACTAAAATTGAATTTTGCAAATTCTTTTAATGTATTAATGCAACGATGAACCGTAAACATAGTCTTCTTTCCATAAGAGAATTGTGAGACTTAATCCTATTCTTTTTCATGAATGAGAAAGATATAGTAGGATGATTAGAATTGTCTAAATTCTAAATACATAACTCATAGCAAACTTTAATAGTAAGAGTATTTGCACTGTATGAGTTATTAAATTAGAAGCTAGACTGATTACTGCAAAATGGTAAAAGACAAATTAGATTATTTTATCTAATTGTTTTGCTTTGACCATTTGATGATACTACATACAATTGTTGGAATGGTAGATCTATACAGGAAGAAATTGCATGCTCAGTTTTTTCAAGTTAATAGTTTGGAATGTGATGAATCACATTTACATAGTAGTATACATTCTTTTATAACCTATATAATTGTTTGAATGGGTTTTTCTTAAAAGATGTAGGAAAGTAAATAGCACACTATTTCCTTTCACTGATAATGAAACATTTATAATGTTGTCAAATTCAGTGGGAGTATTGTGTGCCTATTACTGAATAAGGGATTATTGTAATGTTCTCTAATTCAGTGGGAGTTGCAAGACTTATTGTCTTGATTGTAACTCAGATTATCTTGTGTATATCTCAAGATAATTACTTTCCAAAAATATAGACACTAATATTTTCAAGGATAGTCATGTGCGTTTCCTTGATTGATTGAGTGACTCTATATCTACTAGTTATGTTAATATTATTGACACAATCATATTGTTCATTTTAACAAACGCATGCGTGTTGTTTATATGGTATATGGTGTTGTTCCATGCACAAGTGGGAGAAATCTTGATTGTGTGCAAGGTACAACACATAGTAATATGATTTAAAGGATTCTCTTAACTGCAAAGTAAGAGACTATAGTTCTAATATGATTAATACATCTAATCTAAGAAACACTTGGTGTTGAAATTTAGTAAACGTGAGACGCAGACTAAATTCCAACAACAAGGTGAATTTCCATGTATGCGTGAGACCTACATGGATAATTTACTGTTTCTAAATTAGACATCTATTAGAACATGTGTCAATATGATAACAAGACAACTTCAATATTTATGGATTATTGGAATGACATAAATAAATGAAGTGATATAATACTACTTCAATAATTATGTATTCTTAGAATGACATAAATAAATGAGAGTAGTAAGTTAACTTGAAAATATGATTGAAACCAAATAATGGTGTTCGTGATTACTTTAGTTATACATGTTTATACTTTATTGTATAGTTATAAACATTAAGTCTTTATGTAAGGCTTAGTATAATGTAAAGTAAGACGTTAGCTTTGTTATGTTTTTTAATTAAGACATATACAAGAAGTCATTGAGTTGATCAATGACTTATAACGTATGGTGGGATTATAACACATTTATGTTTTGATGAGACATGAACATTATGTGACTTGGTCAAAAGTACTTGTGTTATAAAGCATGCGAATTGGCTTGAAATTCTATTTCACCATTAAGCCGACTTAGTTGGTAAATAGGTAAGTCAAAAGGAGTATAAGTTTATCTTTCATATTGATAGATTATCTGACAATATGAGTTCTAATGAAATACCACAAGTTTATGGTGTGTTCAGTTAGGAAAATCAAACTCTATTGTTATTGTTTAATTAAAGATAACTATAACTTCTTTTCTTCCAAAAGATATCAAGGTTAGAAGTTGAGTATGAATTGAATATACTCAATTAGACTCCTAAAAGATTTATAAGACATCATGGAATATGATGAATCACATTAAGTCTTAAAATTTGAAGTTCTGAATTTGTTAAGCTACTTATGTGTAGGATATTAACAAAAGAATGTCAGAACTGTCAATGTGTATTTGTAATATCCCGAAAAGAGAAAATCAGATTGTTGCTCTAATTGCTAAGTATTTATAGATAATCTATAGATTACTAAAGGCAAGTGGGAGTTTTTTATCTTGAAAAGACAAAATTACAAAATACATAATCTTCTAAAATCATACTAGTGAAAATCATGATGAGGCTTAACATGTAAATGATAAACCTCAAGATGATGGAATTATCATTCATAGATCCACTTGGATATCTCAAATAGTTGGTTAATATGCTGGGAATTATATGATGAAGTATTACCAAATAATGGATTGGGTAAACTACTCATACTATGAATGTTATAGATGTTGTTCATAAAGATATTCAAAATTTTACAAATTTGGTTTATCTTAATTCCTAATAGTTAGAGAATGATGATGAGTTTATTCAAAGATAATGTAACCCTAGTGGTTTAAATATTTGTTTAAAACTCATATGGACAAACTTGTACACATATTTTAATGTATGTCTTATTACAAGATTATTAATCATATTTAAGCAATTAACTATGATTGAATACTCTTTCCTAAGAACATTAAAGATACAAAGATGGTAATTGTCATATTTATATGAATATGAAATTTGACAATGAATGTCAAAAACTCTTTCTTAATTGATTACTTGAGCGAGGACGATAAGTAATCAAAAGGAGTTTATGAATTCAAATAAATCTTTGAAGTATACAAAGTGCAATAATCCATGATTGGATAAATGCATGCATCTAGAGATTACTCTTATGTTTAATTATTAATCAATGATTTGATTTATAATTGAAATAAAATAATTTCTAAGTATTCCTAAAAGCTAGTGGGAGTATTATGTTTGATTTACTAAATCATATATGTTGTAGAACATATAAGAAGTAACATTCCATATAAGTAAAATGTTAAGTCTTACTTTGGAATGAAAATTTACTTAGATGATTTAGAAAATAAAACATACAACCTTGGAACTAAAGTTTATTATTTAATAAACATGCGCGGTTAATAAATCTAATTGAAAGTTATTATATAACTTGTATAATGAATATTCTAATGGAATATGTTTGAACTTAGAATAATATAATGATCCTCAACCTGGAATTGCTCCTAAATTCTAAGTATATACAATATAGCAAATTGTTGCGTAATTGTTATAGCCGACAGTAAATCTTGAAAGATTGGAAGGCATCAAGCATTACACAATGGATATTAAGTTTACGGGATATTAAAGAGCATATTGTAGTTTTATACAATGATGCTAGTTTAATTGAGATCACACTCAATACTAGTCGTGGTAGGATTTTATCCTTGTTAATGGCCATGTGAACTAGTTGTGCTCAACTAAAGAGCATAGTTGCATTATACATTAAAGAATTAGAATACTTTAAAACTTTAAAACGTTTGAAAGTTTGATTGTCATAAATTGATGGTTGAGGATATCACATCATTTATGAAATATTATGTGGCAATATCAAGATAGTTGAATGTACACATACAAGAATTTCACTAATTGAATTCTTGAAATAAGTATTCTCAAAATTATTATAGATCAAAGTTAGTTGATTTATGTCTTGTCTACAAGTATGATTGACATGACTTGAGGCATAATTCATTAACTAGAATTATCATGCATTGATCTATTTAGTATTTGGATAAAGGACATTAAGCAATTATTATTTATAATGAATTAAAGTACTTAGTACGTTTGTTTTCATTAATAATAAATTGTGTCTTATATTTGCATGTTTAAATCCGTGAATAACTTATGTTATTCTAAATTGTCCGTTGTCGATTAATGATATGGGAATATCATTAAACTAAGACAAATCTGAGTATTGGTTAGAATATACTTGAAAGTATATTGATGCGTTGACATACCAATTTCACATGATATTCAATGAATTGAATATAGGACTTATCCCAACTACATGATTTTACTTTATGGATCTTGTCAGTAAGTAAATCATGAATTTAGTTATCCTCAGACTTGAGATACCAGATAAGTGTCATGGATGTAGTGCATTTCTGTGGAGCAATCTACCGCTATCCGTAACTGGTAGTTATAAGGGTTGTTTTCAGAAGTGTTGCAAAGTTCATGGGTTAGTCTTGTAGTCAAGAAAGAATTTGTTCCTTCAAATTCGTTTTGAAGTTTAATACTGCTGGGCCCCTCGTAGGGTTGACAAGATGTTTGCGTGCGCACGCCCAAAGTCTATCTGGAATACGTTCAGATGTTTTGGTAATCTTGCTCAATCATAAACAACGAGAAACAGAATTGTTAATTAAAGAATGACTGAGATCCATATCTTTATTAACGTGGTATTAGAAACAAAAGGATAATAATAATGATGAATCATTAAAGGTTTTTCCAGGAAACCTAGCTCGAGTTGGTCTAGGGGCATTGGCGTGTTGCTAGACGCTAACCAATGTCATTACACTATTAATAGATATCCAAGTGGGAGCTGTTAGAGTTTTGGATAAATATTAATACGTATATGTCTAGAATCGAACTCGAGACCGCGGGATTGCACACTTTACGTATGAGAATTAAAGTTTAATAATTTAATATAAAAAGTTATATTTAATTATTAATTACACAAAACAAATAAAGAATGTTAGTGATTGGCGAAAATTGACTAACATACAAAGATAAGGACCAAGGATAAAAAATAGAGAACAAGAAGGATCTAGAACCCAAACCCTAACTTGTTCCCTAAGTTTTGTTATCCTATAAAAGCAAGGTCAAGAGTTTATTTTGAGGTGGCTTGTACACGTTAATATCAAAACTATTGCTTTGCTTTTCTTTTGGTCGACATGAATCACAGAAACATTCATACATGCGCATGCCATGCATGAACATGTGTAGTATATTAAATCTTTGCTTTCCTTTTGACTTTGTGATTGACAACAACAATATCACAAATAGTTTTGGTGATTTGTTTTATATTCGGTCAATGGTTTTTGTTTTTTAAAACAAAAATATTGTTTTGTGTAAACTTTAAAAACTAGCATTTACTTTAATTCGTTAATAGTACGTGTGTACAAGAACGTGGTACAATCACACTATTGATTGTATCTTGGATCGATTAACAAAACGGTAAGGGGTTAATCAATAGATCCCTAATTCACATAAACCCTAATTAGGGTTCATCTAATTGTTCAAGATTATTGAAGTTTGATTCTTGTTCTTGCTAGAATCAAAAGGTACGTTCCTATTTAATTTATGTTAATCTATTATGTGTTATAGATGTTCCTACGCTTTCACATATGTGACTACTTGATATACTTAATAATATGATAGTTTAGATTATTAAATTCTAACAAAGGACAGCAATCAGTTTGTCTACGGTAACTGTACGTTTATGAAAAGTTGAAACTAGAAGAATCTAAAATCTAAATCGCATTTTGGGAAAGGGGAAGGCACGCACAATATGACCACGAGACAATTCTTTAAGCATTGTGGTCCACATAATAGTTTAGCTGATTAGCTGATTAGTACACCACAGGGACGGAGCCAAGGGGTTCCCGCGGGTGCCCGGGCAAGCCATGGATTTTTTTGATATAGTGTTAATTTTTGAAAAAAACATCGATTTTTCCTAAAGTCATCTTAAATGCACCCGGTCCATCGAAATGTGTTTCTAGTATTACCGTTCAAATTTTTTTGTGCACCCGATCATATTTGTTTCTGGCTCCGTCCCTGGTACACCATATACTTCTATGTGGAATTCATAAAAAAAAAACATATAGCCATTATGGAAAATGATTGAGATACCTAAAAATATGACTAATAAACTTGTGCCTAAATCAACGTGTCAATGATTTTTTGGTTTCTGAAAAAGTTCTCACTGTTGACTGTTGTCACCAACATAGGATTAGGCAAGCATTTAGGCATACCACTTAAGCATGCCAATATAGTTACCGATGAACTTTCCAAATCAGTTGCATATAGAAAAATTGAAATGTACGTAGCAGAAGACGATGATCTAATCTCATTATCATTCATATTAGATAAACGAACACACAATTTCAGTTCACTCCCAAACTTAAATGTTATACTCGTAATGATTAACGAGATTCATAAATCCATCTAGCAAAGCATTACCAATGAACCAAACGTATATAGATCATCTAGAAATTATAAGTACCTTCAAGTTAGTGCTTCGAATCTTATCATCCGGATAAGGAAACTTATCGACTGTCGCCAACAAATCCACTCCAACTCCACCAAATCCAAGCTGCATAATAATCATCACCACACACAACATTATTATTCATAAGTCGCAGTCTCATTTACTAGCTTATTTTCGAAAAATACTTACCACCACTGGACTCTCAACCTCATTCAACGACATTTTCGCCCGCACACTGTAACAACACACACACACACACACACACACACACACAAACAGTTATAACTACTGTAACAGTTTAAAATAAATGTTGATTCGAAATGAAGAGAATAACCGTGACATGATGGCGCGTGTGGAACACGGATAGAGATTATTCAAACCACCGGAGAAGAAGCCGATTGCTGCCATTTGTGTGGTGGCGCGTAATGTAACTGTATTTAACATTCTGGATAGGGGGAGGGGATTGCATGACCGTTTATTCTGTTTAGTAGTAATGTGGGGTCCACTGTAAGTTTTGTACAATTGTGATCCTTTGGTTTTTAAGGTTTTACATTTCTGTCACTAAATATTTGGAGGCATCAAATGTGTGCGGTTCGAGTTGGGTCCGGGCCGGGTTGGGTCAATGGCTGCTTTTTGACACGTTGAGTCGACCATGAGTTAGGCTGGGTTCGAGCTCGGATTGTAATATTTACAGTATTACAAAAACTTAGTTATTTGAAAAGGTAGCTTTGATGAAAGGTTTTTCATTATGCACAATCTCTCATACAAGTTATTCAAAAATGCACTCTTTGAGTTTTCATATCTGTATTTATACAATAAAACAAAACATGAAGTGAGGGTTTTCGTATTCCATAAAATTCAATTCTTTCCTTATCGAGTAACAATTTTTTTCCATGGATTTTGAAAAATAAATAAACCTAATTATTTTCCAATTTACCTAAAAAAAATGTAAAAAACATTTTTTTAGTCACATGTTAAAAAAAATTGAAAATACACATGGGCCTTAATGTTATTTTTCCATAATTGAAGCCGAAAAAAAACAGGAAAAAAAAAATCCGAGTTAAGTCACTTTAAGGGCCTTTGAAATTATTTTAAAAAAAAAAAAAAAAAAAAAAAAATTAACCTAAAAGATAGTGGTGTCTATGTTATAACTCTACTTAGTGGGGATGCGCGAATGGTTCATAATGCTAGACACATAATGAAGCTATGATGGTATATTTTTCGAAGAGTATTGGCGGAAGGTTTCGTTTGAATACTTTACTCGAAGAAATAAGTGCGCAATAACCCTTGACTCAGCTAGGTATAAACAGCGTCAGGGGGAACCCAAGCGCTTATATATTGGGAGCGCATAACAAGGACGATGCATACTGTCTAGGCATGTCCAGAGTATATATAATATAGATATATATATAATACATATATAATAATATATATATACTATATCATTAATATACTATTAATTA